>CAAKHG010017653.1:16083-28362 GCA_901007715.1 Dactylopterus volitans
CTCGGCCTCTGTCACGGTGTTCTCTATAACCGCACACACACACACACACACACACACACACACACACACACACACGCACACGCACACACGCACACATACATATTCTCTGTCCAAACACATCCACACAAACATAAACAGAGGATCAGTGTACCATTCAAATGAGACTCTCAGCTAACATCTGAACCCCCTTTGAACTGACCTTATCTTCCAAAAACATCCCAGCTTGGTGGGTCTCTCGACATGATGTTACGGCAAAGGCCAGATACATCCCGTATTGTGATGTGAATAAAGAATCCATTATTGGTAAGGTTGATGGGTCAATATTTCAACATCTCAGCTGTGTCACTTGCTTATACTTGGGTACTCTGATTTGATTCAATTTAAAATGCTTGAAATGCAGGACTTGCTGATTGACCAGATTATTCATAAAACAGCAGCTATACCTGCAATGTAATCAGGAGAATTACTCCTTCTTGTGAATGGCTACAGAGGAAAGCGTCTTAAAGATGTAGTCTGGCAAAACGTGCTGAGTCATTTTGCTTTGCCTTACGTGAGAGCATTAATCCTGCAGGATTTGCAACTCATAGACCGCATACAGTAAGCGAACGTAGGTGGGGCATCACCCTTCAGTTTGTGCTATCATATCATTTTGGCAATGACCATCTTGGGTTTTAATAATTTACAAAATAAGCCCATGCTATTAAGGAGGACTTTAAATCGATGACTGAGACCATAAGGCTGTCTATTAAAATGTTCACTGAGGTAACTAATCAAGTGAGAAGTATTTTCGACCCGTCTCTTTTTCAGACCACCGTATTTGCCCCCTACGGGCCATTCGAAAGAATGCAGGTTGAAGGCACCTCTACACTGGCTGCACTTTTCTTCACCCAGCCAGATTATGTTTGTGGCTAAGCTAAGCTACCTGGCTGCTAGTCATAGCTTGATATTTACCCTACACATATCTTCTTATTTAGTTCCAAAAATGTTCAACTATTCCTCTAAGCTTTTACACTGGGGAATCTGAGAGTCTGATGGGCTCATGTTGCATGTTATCGTATATATATAGGATATGATAATACACAGCTGATTGTTCTCCATTTACTGGTGAAAAAGGCAGTTTCAGCGTGGGCAAATAGCACAATGTCAAATTGTTGAAAAACAGTGCAATTGGCCAAAAAACTCACGAGTTAGACCTGATCACTTCTTTTTAGACATGAATCAAGCTTATGTCATCCACTTGTCATTTTTCTTGATGTCGACGGGTGAAACTGACAGCAGTTTAAAGCTCCCGCGGCCCCTTTAAAGGCCCCAATCAACAAGTGTCAGTTTGGGGTCAGCTGGCAAGCTGAGGCTGCCCGCGTCCTCCTGTTGCAGGCGGAATATTCTGGAGAGACTGGCAAGTGAACCTCTGGTGCCTGGCTGCTGTTCATTAAGAGTATTAATGATTAACTGAGAGTGCTATTGTCCCCTCGGGCCCAGCTGTCCCTCCTCTGTCGTTTATCCACTCTGATGCCTCTGGGCCACTAAACTGGCTCCATTCATGTGCTAAAGTGACAGCTGCTCCTCACATTCCTCAGAAAATTAACTGCAGACGCTGGAAAAACAAGCTGGGAGCAAATAAATAGCACTGACAGATTTCCTTTGTTGTTTATTGTTGTGAAGAGTGGATCGGAAGGATTATTTCAAGCCTGTGTGGCAGTAATTGAAGAGGCGGAAGGCAGAGATATTGTTTGCTATATGGACGCTAAGTCACTCAAGATATGTGCAACAAATGGACTCAGCAACTTTGCAGAAGACATGAGAGCCATAATACGTTAGGGCATTATGTAACACTTGATCAACTTAAGGTGGGAAATGTTTGAAGAATCCAGTAGCATTGGACTAGGATTATAAAAAATATATCCTGACTCTAACCAGGAAATTAAGATCGGTGTGTTTTACCGGGAGAGGACTTTGGCAGGTCCTTGAAAGCCACCAGCTGGTGTCAGAAAAATTCCTATTTCTGCAAAGAACTATACAACATGCAGTGGAATACTGAAATGCAATGTGTCTTGAAAAAGCACAGGGGTGGACATGGGCTGTTCACATCTGACAATGATAATTTGCAGGCGAAAAGGCCTTTGAGCTGTCGTCATTAGACAAACAAGAATGCAGACAGAATGCAACAAATGCAAGTTATCTGTGACGCAGCACATGCACATGCCCCCATTCAACCTGTTGCTGACAACAGCATCAAAACCTTTTTCGAAGTCTAGTATTCAGTCATCGTGCATTGGAATCGTGGGAATCCAGCAATTCAAAGCCCTATCATTCTTCGAGTGTGCTGTAATGTTTTATGACATACGCAGTAAACAAATCAAAGTTGGTTTATCTTGCCAGGGAAAGGACTTTAATTGGCCCAAGAAAGGCACCGCCGGAGCTCCGCTGGCATTTGTGTCTCCTCTCGTGTGAAGAATTCCAATTGTTTCACCTGGTAGCAATTATGCCATCTTGTCTGTAATCACTTGCGTGGTCACAGGTACTGTATGTGCTTGCCGGAGCAGTTGGGCAGTGTCTTGTGAAGGCAAGTGGCCTTACTGTCCTGTTTTCTTGAATTTGTACTAACACTCCTTGGAGACAGGTGGGATCTAATTACTGCTAACATGATGGTTGGTTTCCTCGTCGCTTTCAATCACAGGACTCTTTTTTTTGTGTGTCTGTTTATGTTTATTTTGCGCAAGTAAACACATCATTTGCATTCCAGCCTGCGTGCTTTTGGATGTAAAAAAAAGGTGTGAGACAAAAAAAAAGGAGAAACATGTTGAATTAGCATGAATACTATTGACACAAAGGCGTCAATCGCATTCGTCGGTTTTCTTAAAGCCATCAGAAGTGATAGCTCAGCTCAATGGACATGTGTGTGGCAGTAGTGAAAGGTGCTACAAAGAACTTGGTCTCGGTCATTGTGGATGATGGCGCCGTGTTCCTCTTTGCTCATGCAGATTTGCTGTATTTGTCAATGTCAACTTGAATTTTGAGGCTTTTCCTCTTGCCACATTGCACGGTCTTGTAGAGCTTGTTACTGATGCACTCTGCAACGACTTTGGAGATAATCTGCGCTGCTACAGCTAACACATGCTGGCCATTGGCTCAGCATGACATGGCTCACTTGCACATTTTCGTTTGAAATGACACCAGTTCTTGCCTGCATAGCTGCTCATTTCAAACTAAGTTACGTAATGTTGCCAAACAGCTTTAACCCCCCACCTCTCTAACTGAAAGCCACTGAATAGAACATTTTCCCCAGTGGCCAATCAACACCCCTTACAGTCTAAAAAAACTGAACATTGTGACATCAGCAAAATTGTTCTTTACTGTGGCAGGACTATTTACTTTTGTTTTGCTTGACACTTCTGTATCTCATTGCTTCTAAAAATGATCGTCTTCCTCTTGAACCTTGCCCTGCTATTAATTTTCCTCTTTTCAAATGTCTGTCACTTTTTGGGATTCGCGATATGCTCGTTGATTAACTTCAACACTAACGCCAGAAGCAAGTTAGCTTTGCGGTTTCCCCATTAGTTGGCTACCTTTGTCAAAACCACATAACAGCAAGTTGTATCTCATTTACAAAAACTAAAATTGAATCACAAAAAGTTATGGACTTAAGGGGCATGAGCAAACAGGCTTCAACATAGTGTAAAAGTAATGAGAATAAAAGTCTCATCAAAAAAGTTTAAACTCATGGTAAAGGAAGTGAATAAGTGTATTTCACAATTTGTATTCCCTTAAGATAACACAAGATAACACACAAGTATCAGACCTCCACTAAAGTGTGAGTTGTACTTCCAGCAAAATTAATAAAAGTTAAAGTTATTAACATTTACTGACTTTTAACCCTTCATAGTAATATTTATTTAATGTTATATTTATCAAAGTCATGACCCATTGTTTGATTGACAGTGTATATTTAGACAACTCCACATAAAGTTAACTACTCACATCATGAACATGAGAAGCAGGTCCCCAGCTCAAAGAACACATAACTACATTTAAGAGAAAAATGCATAGAAATAGAAGTTGGGTTGACAAAAATGTCAGTCAAGTATTTGCGAAATGCAGGAGGAGAAGTGGTCTAATCAACTGATCTCAATTAGCTGTTGGTGTTCAACTGCCGATACTGTAGCTGTTGCCATGGTGATGACAACTGCTTATTTTCTAACGAGTGAGACGAGAAAACCTCTCAACGCTCGACCAAGTTTTCACCATGAAAATCAGCCTCGTAGTTTTGATGTAATCCTGCTGATAGACGGATGGACAAATAAACACACGGCGCTGAGAACACCAGCAAAAGTAATGAAGCTTTTTTTTCTAAATCTGAAATGCTCCATGTAGGATAAAAATCATTGACAATGTTTGGTTTTGAATTTGGCCAAACTCAAGTTATTTTTTTTAAGCCAATGACGTTACATGAAAATAAATGTTTGTGTTTGTGCACACTGCGTGCACGAGTGTGTATGCTCTTGAAATATGGACACGGGTAACTGTGAAATGTTCTCTGTATGGATGTAAAACAGCTTACCCTCCATTTTCCGGAGTCAATCAACCAACAGCCACTTGCACAAACAGGTCAACAAGGCTTGTTTTACTTCACACTTCGAAATGATTACATCACCTCTGTGGGTGGTTATGGGTATCACAGCTAAATACATTCAAACAAAGGAATGCCTCTGTTTAAGAGACTGCTATGATAGGCCCCAACCAGCTGTTCAGCTATCCTTATCCATACATCTCTCTTTTTTGACAGGAACTATGTAATCTCATACCTTGATGTGCTGTTGGGAATCATTTCACCGTGACACCTCCAGGGAAGGAGTGCGAGACCACCAGATGTCGGGTTGTGGGGCACAGACCATGATGTTGAATATTTTGATAAATGGTGGGGTCCTGCACACCAGTACACTTGAGCAGCCACCGGCCAGTTTGCGTCGAGTGACGATAAACATTAGCATGTTCCATGACAGGAAAGAAGGGGAGTGAGGTGGTCTCTGTAAATGCCAGAGGGGTGTGTGCGTGTGCGTGTGTGTGTGTTTGTGTGTGTGTGTGTGTCTGTGTGTGTGTGTGTGTGTGCTGGGAAAGCGGGTGTTTTGACTCCTACCTCCCATAGCAATTTCAAAATACAAAACTGTGCTTTCAGGAAATGGTAATGAAAAGCATACTGGGTGGCTGTGCTATTCCTCTTACAGGTTACTTGAGGCTGTTGCTGAGCTAATGAAGCTGGTCAAATAAGGTTAATATACAGCCTTTTACCTCAGACTGGTGCGGGCATAGTGTTGTTTTCCCTTATCCTGCAATTTATGACTGCATGAAGCAAAGAGGACAAGCACAGACCTGAGCAAAGGGAATACTGACTTTCAGCGGTCTGTCTTAACAGTGAACAGTTTACTGCTGTAGAGAACATAGAGGCAGCAGTGTCCATTCAACTGTGTGCATGCACATGCAGCCACACTCACACGCACGCACACACACATGCACACGCGCACACACACACACCACTTGGTTTAGCAGCACGTGCGAGGTAAACACCTATTTTTCATAAATATGTGTATTGGATGAGATGCATTTTGCATGTCTCCAACTCTTTGGAAATTAATGTAAGAGTCATTGCTGCAGTGGAATAAATGTTCACTTTCATTTCCCTGCTTTAGTAAATATATGTCTTTGCATTGCAGGGACATTTTACTCATGTCATGTCTGGGCTTTTTTTCACGTCAAGATTTTCCAAGAGAGGGTTCACGTTAGTCCACTGAATCTCTCCCCTGATCCCTCTGGCTAAAGAACAGGAAACAAGATTTTATGTGTGCGCACATGGGTGTCAACTATGTCAACACAAATGTTGAGGAAAGTTTTGTTTATCAGCGCTACACCTGTCATTAAGAGATACTATGTCACACGCAGTCAATGTACACTTCATGTTATTTCCATTTTATGACAGTGCGTGCCTTTGGAATTTATAAAAGCAATTGTTCCAGAGGAGAAAAGTGCACACAGACTGCTTGATACTGCTACCCTCCCTTAGATTTACATTGAGCTATGTGTGCTTGACTGGAGGCAGAAGAGGATCTGGGTTACAGCCAGCAGGATTTGACATCGGCTTATTTCCTGTCATTGACTGCAGGTCACATGTGCGTGGGCGCGAGATAGTGGAATGCGTTAAAGGGGTGAGGCTCTTGCCACCAGACACACAGTCTCACACACGCGCACACACGCTCACACACTCACACACACCCACGCACACCCACACACACAGAGCAGCACAGTTCGATGCATGTTGTATTAAAGGAAGACATCTAAGTACGTAGCATATCTAAATTTGTTTGGACGGCGACACACAATGAGATAGAGGTCATGTGCGCAGAGCACAATGGAAGCACATGCTCACGCACGCACGCACACGCACGCACGCACGCACGCACACACACACGCGCGTGCACACATGCACACACGCTGTCCCAAATATTCACAATGTTATGACTGAAGTTGAAAGTTCAACGCGGAGAAGGCATTCTTTGAAAGGTTCACAATGACTTGACCCACGCACTCCGGGCCAGGCACTCGGGTCCTGAAACCAAGGTGCCACTTAGACACGAACAGCAAGATCTGGAGAGAGATATAAAGGTTCAACGGTGCAGCAGTAAAATAGTGTAGATCACATGCAAACATTAGTGCAGACCATGCGCTTGCATACACCCACGCACACTGTGCAGCATGTGTGTCCAACAGTCTGCGTTTCTCACTGTTGTAAATCCTCGTGTGTGAATGAAACTTTGCCATCCAATCAAATCACTCACATGGCATGCAGCACATGTGCCCGCCCCTTTTCTTCTCTCCCTGACCGTTACATTTAAACTTTTCCTTCTCTCTTTCAAAGGGGATTTCAAATAATCAAGGAGGGTGCGACATCCTCTTATCAGCAACTTCAAAAGCATGTGCGCACTTCTCTCTTTGGTCGTGCAGTGACTGACTGACTGACTGGCTTACCTGTCAAATCTCCCTGAACTGTTGTGCCTAGGTGATGTCATAGATGTGTTCATCCTCTCTGGCAAAAATGGAGAATCCCAGCTTCTTTTATCTTTTGTACCTCATATCAGATGCAGAGGGGAATATGAATATCGTCCTAGCCAGTGACTCCCTATGTGGCCTCACTGTAACGACAGCTCCAGACGCGTGCGCGCGCACACACACACACACACACACACACACACAGCATGCACGTGTGCTGCCAGTAGTGTGGCCTTGATGTGGGCTGGTGTGCTGCGTCTGCTCTGAGTGCCTGCAGCTGGAGGCCGAGGAGGAACGAAAGAGGAGAGGAAGGATCAAAAAGACAAAAGGGAGATACTGGATGCCGGGAGAACATGGATGTGAGGTTGGGAAGGGTAGAACATGATCAAAGAGAGGCATGATGCAGATAAGCAAGCAGGAGATTTAATGTGTGTGTAGTTTATTATCACTAAAGAAAATTTAGTGCCTCGGGGATAAGGAGGACAGGACAATGATGAGGATGAGGAGGGAGAGGAGGAGGCTGCAGGAGGCGAGCAGTCCAGCGGGGCAGAGTTGTGGTGAAATGTGGCAACAGACTGGGAGGCTGAAAATGGAAAATGTGACATGTTTTAGCACAGCTAGAGGGCCCCCATTTGAGGTTGTGTCATGTGCATGTGCATGTGTGTGCGCGCGTGTGTGTGTGTGTGTGGGTGGGTGGGTGTGTCACTCAGCTCTTGTGTCCTGGTTTTGGGAGGGCAGTCATACCAGGCTATACCGTTCTATACTGTACCAGATAAAACATGCCAGACCAACTTCCGTTTGCATGTGTTCCTCAGTGTTTATCAGGGAAATCCACTTGATTAAAGTCAATTTCCGATCATTCCCAATATATCTTGTTTATGTAAGTGGGCAATGTGAAACGGATCCATAACTGACAATCCTATCTGCTGTCAGGGACATTTGTTTTAATGCTGCAACATAGCCCGAAAGGTCAGTCTGGGACAGTGAAAGGTCTCGGTGTAAGTCGAAACATCCTAACACTACCATTGGTTAAGCAAACTTATATTTCTTAATATACCCTCATTTTATGAAAATCTGTTGTTCCCCTTTGAAGCAGAGCACATAAAAATGCTTCATGATATTCTTGTTATGAGCTGCTGCTCTCAATTTCATCCTCAGAAATTTGATTATTTCACCTCTAAAAAAAGGTTCCTGTTTATACAGATGTGTACAATGAAAGAAAACATCTGATGCATAAATGCTTGCTGTGTTGACGTGCTGGTGGAAAACTTGGTCAGTTCATGTGTAATTTCAAGCATGTAGCTTTGCTCCGTAGCTCGAGGCTAAAGAACACTAAACTCCAAGTTTCTAAATCACCAAATTTGGTATTTTGGAGAGACTGGCGATATATTGCTGAAATATGATATGTAATCACATGATTTATTTGAAAAAGGCCATAAAGAAATGATGGTTGAGGCACTTTTGAAAGTAGCAAAGTGAATAAGAACCACTCCAGCAAAAGGCCATGTACAGCACAGTGGTTTCCAAGTGACTCCCCACCAAGTGATCACATGGTTAATCTAAGGGATCATGAGATGGAAAAAGATATAGCAAAAGACAAATAATCTTATTCTTTCTATTTTATGATGACCGACCAGATAGCTGTGCTTTTTTTTTAGGCTTAATGAGTAAAAATCCAACAAGGTCACATCACTGTGTCCCAAACCTGTAACAACCCAGCGAGCCTGTAGTGCCATAGTGTGTCATACCAGCCATAAACTGATGACCTTGATTAAAAAGTATATATCAAACCTATGTGTTGGAAAATGCTGTACATCTGACCTCAGTTAGCAGGCTTTATCCAGTGAATGGCGCACTGACCCCATCTAAAGGTGAAGCTGACACTTGCAGCTTCTACGGAGAAACCCGATTTAGCAGAGGAAAATGAGGAAATCATAGAATGCTGTAAAAGTATATCTAGGATGTCGTTAACATGTTAGGTCGCTAGGTTTGTTAATAAGGTTCATTTGGAAACATCTAGATCGTGCTCTGTAGACAGGGCAGATTTCTCAAATGGTGGCTCAGACATGAATAGCTGATTATGAATCAAACATCATGTGCTTCCACTCACAAATGCCTCACTGATATAGCATAAAAACTTTAGGCCTCTTTTTTTTCTTCTTTTTTATTTCCTCTGCAGATGGACGTTCAACGACAGAGCAGAGAAAATAATCAGCTTCTTTAATGGTGCCATCACCAAACTAGGCACTCATTTACACTGCCCACAATGGCCTAATTCATCCAGTCTACGCTCCAGTCCCAAGTTTCGTCACATCCTTTCACAGGGTGACCATGCCGCTAAGTCACTGAGGGGACATAGTGTGTAAGTGTTCAGCATGTGTGATGATTAAATCCAGAAAAATCTCAACATTTACACACTGGGACATCAGATCATAACATAGTTGATTTGTTACTTTAGTTGAATTTGCGGCTCAGTTTGTGGAGGAGGTTAACGGACAGAATTTAGCTGTACTGTTAGATACATTCCAGATTAAAAAAAGGTAGACTACATGCTGGTGAGAACCACAACTTGAGCCCAAAAAATATTTCTATCAATAGATATTTGCTTATCAATTAGGACGCATAGAAACAATAGAGAGGATTCAGACAAAAGCTGTAGTAACCTGATTCTAGTCATATGAATAGAGGTTATTAGTGTGAGTTATTAGCAAATGGGAAATACAGTTATCAAGGTCTAAAAACTGAAGAGGGAACTCTTCCACATTGTTCCCATCAAAGGAAAAACCGTGCACTTTGTGCTGTAAAACTAGGGCCAAGCTTCCAAAGGATTCTTTCGAAAATAGATTAAAATTTTTTTTGCTCATTATTAACGCTGATGCGATTATTTCATAAATGAGAACGAGGTTAAAGTTGAGGGTTCTTTTTTTTTTTTTCTTTGTTTGAGGATTTGTCACATACCTGCAAGTCTTCAGACATGAATCCAATAAAAGTTTTTTCATTAACTGTTGTTTCCTAACGGTTTGCTGCATATGTAGAGAACTCGTTAGTTACGGCACAAACTAGTCTTGCCAGGAGAGACAAAAATAAGCTATAGTTTTTTCCCGTCTTTCCATGGTTTGTCGTCCACATTCTTTCCCACAAAGTCTGAAAAACGATACAACATTGTCGTCAGCGTACATAGATATATCCCTCTTTGGGCTCAATTAGAGTCCTGGAGGCATCTTGCAGGTTAACAATACATGTGTCAGTTAAACATTCCCTCATTTGATCTCAGTGTCGGTTTCTCTGTTTTGTAGACCGCAAGATCGTTACAGAGGGAATAACTGCTTTCTGACCACTGAGAGCTCTGCAGCTTAACCAAATGTTAGCAGTTGAGAGCTCACCGTCTGTGCGCCTTGTCTTTGTTTCGCAGCCTGAGGGACCGAAGCTGCCAGCTGGTGTGTGATAACGTTAAGAATCAGCTTCCATTCTGCTCTAAACTGCTCTTTCGCAGTTTTATGTCTCAGTTTCTCTTTGACAAAATAGATCCCTCGGCCTTAGGGTGGGTGCTTGTGTGTGTGTGTGTGTGTGTGTGTGTGTGTGTGTGTGTGTGTGTGTGTAAGGGCCATACTGTCTCTGCCAGGTGGACTTCTTCCTCCTGGTGTCACATGGGAGGGGCCTGGGTGGCGGCGTGCAGGCTGAAGCTAGCTCCTCTTATTTCCCTGGCAAATGTTGTCACCCACAACCAGTCACAATTCTCCTCCTCCTCTTCCTCCTCCTCCTTCTCCACCACCACTCTTCTCCTCCGAACATCCCTCACTCACTGTCTGCCTTTGAGAAGTCCACACGTACTCCTCAAAAGCAAAAGATGCCATGGAGGCCACGGGAAGGATGGCGATCCACGTCTGCTCACTGCTGATCCTCCTGACAGGTGAGCTGTGACTGTGGGATGTTGCGCCTGAGTTGTCGGTGTTGTGTTGCTGGAGCCGTTGCCGGGCTCGCTTGGCTGGCAAAAGTGAGAAGGGTGTGGAAGTCTTGTACGTGTTGTGTGCCTTTGTCAGAATAGCTGTAATGAGACTGGGAAATTTAAAAAAAAAAAGGATACATCTTGGTATAATGGTAACTCAAGGCCATTTACTAATTTCTGTGCTCTAAAAATCTTGATACAGTATTGTTTTCATCCTCTTAATACCTTTTTCCCCACAGTTTAAACTTCAAAACAGTCAAATCTATTTTTGCCTTATTTTGAACATCCTCTCCGTCGTCTGCACCATGTGACTTTACGGAACCACTCTTTTTTGTTGTTGGTCAGTGGAAAGGAGAAGTGACCTAGGCCGCCGCTCTGTGACTCAGTGATAACAGAACCTCACACGACCACATAAATCTAACAGAAAAGTCCCTCAAACGTGGACGCTCCTGTGCTTTGATGTTTGTATCATCAACCCTCCTGAAGGACCAGTGTTTGTCTTATCTGGCAAAAGGGCAGAGGAGAGTGGTGAACCCGCGTCTGGATGCGTGGTGACTTTATTTAGTATCCAAACACCTTGGATGTGTGTGTGTGTGAGGGTGATAAGAGGCAGGTGCTTGTGGGTTTCTACATGTAATTGAATGTGTGTGTGTAGCTCATTAACTTGGCGTGTGTGTGTGTGCGCGCGTGCATGTGCGTGTATTGTTTGGGGACAACAGTGAAGGAGCGGGCTCGGCACACTTCTCCTCCCTTTTAGCAGGTTTCAGGTGGTGTAAACGCAGGCACACTCCTGCTATTGACAACACACACACACACACACACACACACACACACACACACACACACACACACACACACAAAGAAAGAAAGAGAGCGAGAGAGAGAGACAGAGAGAGAGACAGAGAGAGAGAGAGAGAGAGAGAGAGAGTTGATGCAAGATGAGCTTTTGTTCAATTTTTCCTCATTTTCCCACAAAGAAAACTGAAACTTGATGCAGGCAGAAAAGCGAAGTGGAACTTAAAGCCACTGACCCCACAAAACTTGAGTTGTTGAGGGGGTGAGATAAGATAAAAGAAAAGGGGAGAACTGGGTCACGGAGGAAAATAAATGATTAAAAGAACAAAAGGAATTCACCGACGACACACACACACACACACACACACAACTGTACAACCAGTAAAACATCCAATGCAGACTGCGGTTACAGTAGAGGCAGAAACACCGGTCACAACGCTAGCAGAAAGTATGAAAACGAAACAGCCCGAAATGACAAATCATGTTGAGCTTTACGACGC
>CAAKHG010017653.1:28382-41314 GCA_901007715.1 Dactylopterus volitans
CCCATACTGAAGACTAGCCCTTGTGTACACACACACACACACACACACACACACACACACACACACACACACACACACACACACAGAAAGAGAGAAAATGGCCTGCAGGCCTGTAAGGGCGGAACGTGTCGCACGGGTGTCAGCGCTGCATGTATTATTTAAGATATAACACCAGACAGACAGGGAACCTATTGTGATGAGCGACATGAGCAGCAGTCACCAGGGACCTGGCTGACACCAGCTGGACGTCCCCAGGGAGGAAGTAACCAACAGTAAGCTGGCTGGAAATAGAGATTATAGGCTGAGATGCTGGTGCAAAAAAAAAAAAAAAAAAAAAGACAGAAAATGAAGCAAAAACATCCTAAAATCCTTTAATAGTGTGATCTTGTCCTCTAACTTCATATCAAATCTTTGCACGGGTTGTCGCCTTTATATCGCCAACATCTCAAAAGTCAGTAATGCGAAGTACCACAGCAAAGAAAGTCTTTCATGAGTTTTTTTTTTTTTTTTAACCTCCCGAAATTAATCTCGTCAGTGTTAACTCAAAGAGGCGAAGCCAGAGATACGATCCAAGGGAGACAAAGAAGTACAAGAATGAGAAAAGAGTAGTGGAGATGAATGTGCACAAACACAGTAAGTTTGTATCACAGTTGCACTGCCCACTCACATGCTGTCGCTCAGCTCAACCTGGCGTCCAAACAGTAAAATTTCACTTCACTTTGAAACTTCAATGTGTCAAAAAAAAACAACAAAAAAGATCAGAGATTACAGTTTGAAGTGGTCAAATGACCATCCGGACATTGCTCAGATCAAATAAATATCGATGGTGTTTGAATGTATTTTTGATTGATAGAGAACAGAAAATGTGTCACTCTGCATGACGTCAGCTTTACGGCGCTCGGGGCGCGCACCGTTGCCCAAAACTACCGTTTTGCCATGGCAGCATTGCTCTTTCAGTGTGATGTTATTTCAGTCTGTTACCAGCAAACAAACTGCTCTGACATAACCAGCGATACAACAGGCGGCAAGGTGCAATAGATCAAAGTTATCCAGTGACTCAAGGCAGCTCCGGAGTTTGCTTAGTGACGAGATGGAGTGAAAGAAACAGGTCCCATCTTTGTCTTACAAGAGTTACACTCAGCACTGAGGCGAGTCAATATTAACTCACTAACGTTTCAGGTCCTGAACTAGGATGCATATTGTGTGATTAGACAGTCAAAGCAGACCTGCGTTAATCTTCAAATGTCGCGCCATTTTGTATTCACAGTAGAACCGTCTAGTTGCTTTGACACACTGGAATCAAAAGCGCAAAATTGACATCCAGTCTGTTTACAGTATCCACATTCAGTGATTTGCAATAATGGAACGATGTAAAAGACAAGTAATATTTCACAGTATTTTGCCACATTTCATTGGTACAGAGCAGGGACCAAAAGAGAAAGGAAGCTCTGCAGGTGCCCAAATCTTCAACATTTTACAGAGAATTTTCAAACATTTCAATCTTAACATGACACATTTTAAAAATTTGATCATATCTCAATGATATGACTACAATGCAAGTAAAGAAATGATAATACTTATCACAGGAAACAGGACAAATTTCAACCTTTTGTGGCTCACAGTTTCTAAATCTTGTCTAAACTGTTAATGTTCGTGTTGGGTTTAAAAAAGTTGTTATTATTTTACAGGTGTCTGAATTTTTTGGTTAAATTAGTTGAAAATATTCTTTGGGACAATGTTCAGCTTTATTATTTCCTAAATTAAATACGTGACTACAGCACATTTTGACTGCCACTGACTATTCATCTGCATCAATGGCATTACTTTTGTCACAAATATGCCTATGTAAATCCTATTTGTGGCGAAACTGAAATTAATAAGCTTATACAAAATGTTGCTTGGAAGCGCTCTTGTTCCACAGAATGGACCTTGTCCAACAGCTCCCGGTACATGATGAACATGTAGCATTAATACTTGTTTGACTACGTTTTTTTGTTGTTTTGTTTTCTAAAATGTTACCTGCCGCTGGGAGGTTCTTGGTGCTCTTATCTGTCACACTCCTAGATGTGAGAGTAACAAAGCCGCTTATCTATGAGGGATAAGTTCCACCTGGCTGAGATAAGTCATATTTGGCGGACTGATGCGATGCAGCTGAGAATTTGCTTAAATTTGCTGACTGCTTGTGCATTTGACTAAAAGATGAATTGCAGGGTGTGTTTTAACAATATCAAAAACACTGTCCGAGTGAAATCATAGTCATTCATACACATGTATAGATCATACAAAATGGTAGCATGAGCTCAGATGGTATTTATGTTCATGAATTTGTGCAAAGCACAACTTCAAATGGACGCTATGATTGCTCCATATCTGCTTGGTTGGGCGAACAGGCAGCAGTCGATATCAGTTGAGTCAAAGTTGTAATGTGTTTATGTGTCCGTGTTGTGTTTGCTCTTTGGGGCTAAAAATGATTAATCCCGGTTTTGATACGAGATATTAGTTTGTCCTTCCATGCAATGATTGCAAGCTAGCAATGACATGTTCTTTGTTCATCTTATCAGTTTCCACTTGCACTGAAGCAGCTCTTAAGCAGTTGCGAACCAACTGAGTAAACACTGCAACACTGTCAGCGGTCATCTCTACAAAGATCCCGTTATTCCTGGTCCTAAAAGTGTATTTCGATTAATCTCCCTAATGCCAATAAACCCCCTGTCTCTCTGTCTCCTCTCTGTCTTCTTCTTCACCCCCAAAGAGGTCAGCTCCGAGTTCATTCACATCTCCTCATTAGTCCGCTACGGTATTGAGGGGAAGTCACTGCTCCTGCCTGTAGAGACCCGCTTCCAGCTTGACGAAGCTGAGATCCAGGGAACATGGTCCCACACCGCCATCAACGGCATCAGGACCACATTGGTGACGTTCACCAAGGACTCCACGATCACGGACATGATGTACCACCACCACCTCGACTTCAGGGAACCCAACGTTTCTTTGCTGATCCGCAAATTGAACCAGCGTGACGAGGGTGATTATCACTTAAGTGTCAACATAAAATTTCACAACAAGACAGGAGAGGTCATCAAGGAGGAGAGAACAGTGCATGTAACCGTTGATGGTGAGTGTCTATTGGTAACTTATTTGATGGCACTATTGACCTTTTTTCAAACGCCAACTCAGTTTAATCACTCCATGTTTTTTGTTTTTTTTAGTCCCTGTGTCCACACCAGTCATTGAAAAGTACCCATCATATGCAGTTGTTGAGGACAAGGCGAACGTTACGTTGGCTTGTTCTGTTGAGAGAGGAACCAGAGTGGAGTTTCAGTGGCTGAGGGACAATGTCCCGCTGGCTCTCAGTGACAGATACCACTTCTCCAAAGACAACTCTACTCTGTTAATCAGCCCTGTGAGGAAAGAGGACAAGGGAACTTACCGTTGTGTGGCCAGGAACCCCGTCAGTCAGGGCCGGCACAGCAGGGCCGTGGAACTCAATGTCTACTGTGAGTAAATATCTGTCTCTGTTCTCCTCCATTGTGTTCACTGCGGAAAAATACATGTAAAGCTGGCACGTGAATTGTAAGAGAAATGAATTAAATGCCACAACATTTGAATGAGGTGGCACTATGTTTTGTCATGCTAAAAATGTTGCTCCGTTTTTACCATATTTCCTAACTCAAGGAACTGCCACGGATGAATCACAGGAAAATAGTCCATAACACTGCAATAAAATTTCTGTTTACCCTCACTGCTCACTGGTTGCTAAAATCTGTAAAATGGCAGGATCTGGTGAACACGAGCATGTGGTATAGGGCTTTTTAAGTCCATATTGTTACATATGGAAGCTGTTTAAACTTGTAGTCAAGCAGGATAAGTCTACCAAATACAATAATCAGTAATAGCGTGTAATCAAATTGCAAAAATAGAGAGAAACATAGAAAGAAAACTCTGGGTGTGATAGCTGTATGACCTGGTATAGATAGGTATAGATAGGGAATATTTCCCGATTAAAATGTTCAAACTACAGTTGTTTTTTTATTTTTATTTTTATTGCACGATCCAGCAATGTTCAAACACAAAGAAATATATATACTTTTATTGAAGATTTATTCAATGTGCATTTCATTTTGTCATCTATGAATGCTATATCCCTTAAACCATCTCAAACTGCTATGATACAGCGATGGCTGCATGGCAGTTTCCAATGCAAACACATAATCTAGTAGACATAATTCATGAATACAATATTATCATATCAACAAAGAGCACCACGCTCGCTACAAAGCTAATGCGTATGTTAAGTTGATGTTACAATTGCAAATGTAACTGTCTGTCATTTCAGTTTCATTAGAATGAAATGTCATAACCTAACATGAATAAACCTAATGCACATTAGCTCATCTGTGAACATGTTTCATTGAAAAAGTGGTTATTTTACATTCAGGAGCCCACTCTGATTCATTATGTCATCAAACTACATCCTTTTGTCATTATTCTGATAGAGAGACCTACAGTGGTAAAATTACAGTCTGTGCACTTAACATTCGCACATTCAACTACAATCAGATTTTCCTGCTGGTGAGGTCCAGTTCCAGTTATTTTACCCACTTTTTTTTAATATGGTAACTTTTTCAAAGGCATGGCATAAATTTCCTCCACTAACAACAATAAGTGAGATGCACCCATTTTCCTCCTTTCTCTTTAGCCCTTAACGTAAATTTGCGAGGTCATACCGACTGGTGCTGTGTGGTGGTATTTGCATGGAACCAGACTCGTCTGACAAAGCTCGTCTGTACTATCAGAAATGCCATGAGTACACTGGTGAACTGGCCTGGCTATGCGAGGTGAACAGAACCTTTCCATGAAAGAATTTGAATTTGCAGGGAACTGTTTTTTTTTCTCTTGTACTCATTTGACCTTTGTAACTGTCCTTCATTTTGTTCCCATAATTTTAGGCAGTGTTCAAATAGTGGGTGTGTTACTAAATTGAGAGTTGCACCACTACAGGAAATTCAAAATGGTCATAGCATAAACAGCTAGGATCTAATTCCAACTGTCACAAGACCCTTTTTTCAGTTTTTCTCAGTTTTTCATATTTCCATTATAAAACATGTAAGAGTACAGCAAAAACATTTTTGTAAAAGCTGATATGCTTGAGTTACCAGTTTGATTAAAGATTAAAAGACTTCACCACTTAGATTAGAGATGCAGAAAAAATATCTTAAGGAATATAGTTTTGCCCTGTTTGAAAGGTTATCAGAACTTGTATTGCAGAAACTGACAATGGCTCTTTGAGATTATACGGTTCCATTTTTCTGTCCCTCAGATGAGGATGTGAGTTTCACTGTTACCGGGAAGCACAGCAGATGACTTTAATGCCATATTAAGTAAGGTTTTTTTAGTGTTAAGACGGCACATATTAGCTGTGTTGCAACAAGACACCATGAAATATGTAATAGGGATGAGTTTACTTTGCCTAGTTTATTAACTGTTTTTTTTCAAGGCCTTCTAAAGATGAACCTATCACACCACACTAAATCACCCTGTACTACATGTTTCTTTTACCGCCCCACATCTTCGGTGGACAGTGCACCCAAATTAATTCCAGAGGGGCGAGCAATCCTCTTTCACTTCTCACTGTGACCCTCTGAAATGAAACTGAGAAAGCTCATAGTGGAGTTAATATTCTCTTCAGTGTCATGATAAACATTATTCCCCGACCTACTGGTGTCTCTGCAGATGGTCCCTACAACCTGGAGGTGAACTCAGGCCAGGGCCTCCGAACAGGTGAAGTGTTCACCATCAACCCCGGAGAACTGGTCTTCTTTGAGTGCCAGGCAGATTCTAACCCACCCAACAGTTACGTCTGGATCTCCAAGAACCGCAATACCACGCAGGTCATCACTGAGGGCCCGCGGTTAGAGGTGCGCTCCTACAGACTGGCCCAGGCGGAGGAGTACCTGTGTCGTGCCTTCAACAACGTGACGCAGAAGCAGGACGAAGCCCAGTTCACCCTGGTGGTGGCCAGCTTAGGAACAGGTGGGTAGACGGTTCAGCATGGCAGGCAGGAGCAGAGCGTGGGTAGTTGTTGGGAATCCTATGAGGTGTAAACATGGTGTAAACACTGTATCATGCCAAAAACAGAGGGAGGTCAAAGAGCTGTTCGGTAGCTGGACAGCAGTGACAAACACTGTTGAAGCGCTTTTGATGGATGAACTGGGTTTCATTGCATTTAGAGCACGGTGTGTGTGCGTGCAGCAGGTGAGAAATGAAACCGGCTCGTAGACACAACATGAAAAAATAATTGACGAAGACAGAACCTGTGTTTTATCTGTGTTGCTAGGCTCCACTGGCCTGGAGTCTGTGTGGGAAAGTAAACAGAGGATAACAGCTGTTGTATTTGTTGACTAGGTTTTATAGCATGTGGAGTTTCTGTGTGCTGAATGGGACATTGATATGTTGTCGTGGTGATATTGAGAACTGCTCATTGACAGCTGAGGCTGGTTATGATTTAATGCGCCGTATATTTAGGTAACAGAAGCGTTTAAGGTATCAATTTTATGTGAATGTTTTTTTTAAAAAAAAAATGGTCTAAATGACCAAATTTTCAAAAATAAGTGTAAATATCAACATCCAACCTGTGTTTGTTTACAGAGAAAGAGAAGCACACCCAAAGGGGCAGCTCTCTGTCCCCCCTGGCAGCCATCACTGTATGCTCTTTTTTCATCATTGGCTGTATGCTGTTGTTCTTCCTCAGGAGATCCTGTCATCCTAAGAGAGGTTAGATGGTCTTTTTTTCTCTTTTGCTCGCACAAACATGGATTTCTAGCAGTAACGCTGAGATGTTTCAATAACACACATCATCTTAATATCATGTTGCCTTTCTTTGATCATATGCAAATGCAATGAACTCGGTGCAAAGTAACCAGAGCATTTGCTGTTTCTGTATTTTCTTTAAATATCGTTTCTCTCTTACTTCCTTCGCAGTGCTCATGAGCATTTACAACAGGTAAGAGAATATGAAATAAAAACGGACAGCAATCATCATGATTTAATCCACAAACAGGCTTTAACTAACATTTTTATTGTTCTTTTTTCTTTTTCTTTTTTTGGTAGACCGCTCACAGAGCAGAAACGACCACACCGGTCAGGTAAGCCGCTATTTGTTCGCAGATCTATTCCCTGTCAGAGACTGCAGTTGTCAGCTGTCGTTGGCTGTTCGTCGATTCCTGCACATCCTTCAAAGCAAATATCATGATTCACACTGGCAGGAAATGATGGATGAACAGAGCTTTTTCCTCTTCAGACTTTCATTTAAACACCCCAAGGGATCTGTTGACAAGTGCATAGGAGCGCACAGTGCATAATGACAATAACATGCATAATTCACTGTAATTTCTGTTTGTTAAGACCAAATACATTGTTGTTGTTTATTCCTGAGGGTGGAAGCATTTCTCAAACATAGTCCATCACTGAGATGAGGAGGTAAAGCCTTCATTTAACTCTCAAATCTAAATATTTGAGTAAAAAAAAAGAAAAAGAAAATCCAAACTGACGCAACATCAAAGAGCCATCAGTAATGTAATATCATTACTTCAGCGAGTATTTCCACTTACACAGAGGATGGAAATTGAGCAGGAGATCCTTCATTGTGGTCTAGGACACGTTTGTATACACACCACTAAGAGTATGTGGCTACATGTGGCCCAGACGGCCTCCTAATGTGGTCTGGGCGACCTTATCTCTGTGCTTCTTGAGCACATTTAGCCTGCAGCCGTCCACATGTGATCGGCTCACCCAGCACACGTGTGTTAATGCAGGTCTGAACAGGGTGTAAAAAGTTAGTAAGAAATGAGGTCTGAGATGGGACGAAACGAAAGCGGAGAGGCGAATGAGGTCAGGATGTGTGATCAGCTGTAAATCATGGGCTGGTTTTATGATGTCATTACGCTGTGTGGCAGAGACTAGATGGATAATAGATACCCACGCTCTCACTGTCACCAAGGTTCTAGTCTTAATATTAAAACCTGTGTATCCACAGGTCACGAGGATGCAACAGAAGACTTTGGCATCTATGAGTTTGTCTCCATACCTGGGAAAATGGATTCTGCGCAGGTATTTACACTGACATGGGTTCATTGTTTTGCTTTGTTTTTTTTTCTTATCAATTTTATTTTAAAAGCAGTTGTGCTTCAGTTTTCTTGTCCAACTGTCCCCCAGGCATCGTGCAGATCTCTGGCTCGCCTCGAGTCAGCTCAGGATATGCACACCACCATCTATGACGTGATCAGACATGTTCCCGAGACCCCCAGCCACAGTTTGCTGAAGTGACTCAAAAGGGCTGAGATGTAACTGTTCCACATGAAGACTTTTCTGTGGCTTTATTTCGCATCAGTCTTTGTTATCAAAGTCTAAAACACTGGTTTGGGTGGCTCACCGTTTGCACAAGAGATGAGGGCGACTTGTGTGAGTACACGCAACCTGGTCGTGCACTACTATTGTCCAGAGTTTTGGGGCAAATGTTTTTGACATGAGAGTTTTATGTGCGACTTGATATTTGCAGGTGAAAGTTTTTTGTTTTTCAAAAATGATGATGATATTAAACCAGGCAATTTTGTTTTCGATAGATTTTCTTACATTAATTTAAAGATATTATTATTCGGAGGGCACACCCACGAGGTTCCCTCCTCACGGCTTGATTACTGTTTTAAATATACACGTTTGATTTTGAATACTAAGGTTTAATTTGCCATCTCAGTGTAGTTGTATTTGAATAACTGAAGAGAAAATGTGTTGTGAGAAGACAAGTGTTATGATGAATGCATTTTTCTGTATGAACATGTAAATATTGTACATAGATTATACTGCAGATTCTTTATACATATTGGTCTATTTCTATGTTTTACTCAAATCTATTTATTCCTGAATGAACACTTATCCCTGTCTCCACAAATGTAGCATTTTTCTGTTCAACGTGGATACGATGACAAAGGGAGGAACAAGGGAAATGATAATGATTCTTAAATTATTGTACAGTTTGAATTCATGTTTGTTTTGTACTTTATTAAAGATATAACTGTTTACTAATCTGGGTCATTTCTAGATGCCCGTTTCCTTACAACCTCACAATACACAATACACTGTGTGAGAAATGTGTTTTCATTCCAAAATGCAATGACTCAATACTTCTTAGCAGCTTTCAAGGCTGATAAAGGAACATTCTTGCCATGGAACATTTTGAAAAATATCTCAAGCCATTGAACATGTCAGCTGTTCTGCCACTTGTCACTCATCGTCTGGTGTCTCACGAGTGTGTGAGTTGCCTTCGTGGTCTCAAACTTGCGGCAGAGCGCTTGTTTCTCTCAGCCGTGCTGCACTGGCATGTACCTGGCAGGAACAGGCGGATGGTTCGGCATGTGGCAGAGTGCCCTCCACCTGCTCCTGCTGGCACCTTGTCATGAATCGACAAAACCTGTGTGTGTGTGTGTGTGTGTGTGTGGCATGGATGATGAGAACCACACACAATGGTGTATCACATAAAAACTTGATGCTACAATTCTGCTTGTTACAGAGGCGTTGTTTTGACTCCATTTTGTCCTGGGCTGAGTGCCTCCATTCAAATTCTGCTGCACTATAAAAAAGACAAGTTCAAATTCACAAGCCAACTTTACCAAAGTCTATGCATCATAATGTATCTTTCAGCTCACGGAGACTGTGGTAGATTATATATTTTTCCACCATATTGTATGACTTAATAGCTATGCAAATAAAATAAAAGGTAGTGAAACATAATCTTTGGGAAAAAGACAGAGAAACGTGCATGACAGCTAAAGGTTTAGTGCACTTGACAGCATTCACCAAGCGGTAATAGCATCTCCTTGTTTCTCAGTTAGGAAAAATGTGTTAACTTTTGGAAATCAGAAGGGATACTTTTTCTTTTGGTAGCCGGCCTTATTAGTTCAGACATCTACCACTGCCAGTTGTCTAAAAATGCCATTAATCAGCCTGATAGAGTCATGTCCTTGAGTTGAAATGTTGCTGAATCCTGAGTTGTGCGTGGGTATATGTCAAACCTTTTTAAAACTGAGCCTTGTCTACTTTAAAGAAGAGGCATACATACATACATAGAGGCAGTTCTCAAGTCAAGTAACCCAAACTCTTCAATGCCCATATATGACCCCATCACTCGGACTAACTTGTTTTGGGCTAAACAAGGAGATCTGGTATTTAAGCATTTGCAAGTTTGGAGGATATTCATGCTTGAATTACATTAATAGAGTACAAGTAGAGTGATGACATGCTGCAGGAGTTTTACAGTATTATTAGAGCTATAAAGGTGCTGCTTATCACAACACCCCCTGCATAACAATAAGCAGGTTATTAAATCTAGCGCTAATTATAGCTCATGAAGTGACCCAGTGAGTGTGTCTTTGCAGTGGCATCTCCGGGTAGGGGCTGCCATCTGTTCCTCCTCAATGTATGCTTTAAGGGAGGCTCCACACTGTGGATGAATGCCTAACAAACAAGAGTAAATTCACCTAAGGAGAGCAACCTCACCTTCATTTGACTGGGAAATGGCCTCAGGCGTAATTAACCAGGAACTGGAGCTCACAGCGCCTGCTGTCTGCTGCATGCTGCCTGCTTTTTAAACCAAGCCCTGCTCAAAATAACACCTAAGGGGGCAATTACAAAGCAGGCTCAGTGGGTCTGCCTGCACGGCTCTTGTAATGATTTGGTTTACAATGCAGAGCCAATTGTAATTGCCTGGCAAAGACAAAGCTACATGGCATTGGGTCATGCATGGCATGACAGAAAAAGAAATGTGGTTTGCCACATACTGAAAAAAAAACAAAAAACACCTAACCTATATGTTGTGTTAACCTTTCTCAAACCAGAGGACAGTTATGTATTTAATAACAGTATGCAAATAACAAAATTGCATGTAGTTAAAAAAAAGACCCAACTTTTAAAGCTTATAATAGTCTAAATGGCTTCCTTTGACCATTTCCCCGTTTCACTCATTGTGATAGCAGTGCTTTGTGTGGTGAAAAACAAAACTTAGGGCGCTGTACTATGTTAACTCTCTGCATCAACTTTTAATCCTTAATATACCTCAGTTTCTGCAAGACAGCTGCTGTCCTCGTTCATCTTTAGAAAAGACCTTTTTCATCCCTGATAGTGACATCATTCTTCAATTTTGGAAACCAAACCCTTTTTAACCCTTATGGTTATTTGCTAACACTGAACTGCTATTTTTGCAAAAAAAAAAAAAAAAAAAACTGCAGCAAATGAACTATTAAAAATATTTTTGACTTGTGCATTTAAAAAGTGACCATGGAAAGATGTAGCAGAGTAAAGGTACACAATGTGTATAAAATGTGCTGCAGTAAAAGTATAAGTGGTAATAAAAAGAAATTGTGTAAAAAAAAAAAAAGTCAAACTGTATTGATGCACGTGTATATTACACAGAGCGATGATGCACTCTACAATGTCAATGTGACTGTACTCACGTCTCCATTTATCATATTGATATTGCTTGTGTCTGTTACATACTGCGCTGTTCAAAGAAGTGATTTCCATTTCATTTTCACTGAACACAGTTTTCATTAATTTGCTGAAATATTTGATTTTGTTTAGATATTGTTCAAATTGCTAATTGTGTTCACTCTGGGTCTATTTGTTATTTTGCAATCATTTGCTATAGTCTTTGTTATATTTTGGTACTTCCATCCTTGTATCTTCATTTATACAGACACGGAGAAGCTGTGACCATTTAATTTTTTCCGGGATTAATAAAGTAATTCTGATTCTGACGGACTTTGTTAATCTCCTTAATTAGAGCACCATGTTAGTGATACAGCCGAGTGGTATAAATCATGGTCACGGTCATACAGCCTGATGTGAAATGGGCTGTGTTTGCCATGCCAGTTGCTGACATTTACACTTATTATAAATGTGCCTATGATTGTAATATCAACATACACAGTTAATTAAAAAAATGTTTGAACCCTCCAGATGATTGAAAGAACAGCACAACCTGATCTCCTTATAAAGGCGGGCTGGGTCGTCGCTGTCTGTTTTGTTGTGTTCTGAGACGTGAGCTCACCACCATCCAGCGGTGCATGATGGGAATACATGTGTCGCACGGTCGCGACGCCCTTAAATGCACAATGTATGTGCGTGGATTTTTTTTTATTTAACAAACATATCTTTATTCCATACATTCGCGCGAGTCCGACGTTTGAGGCCAAAAGTAAAAAAAAAAGAACAGAAACAAACCTTTCCCAGGATTCCTTTGGAATTCTCCAGTTCCTGTGCTGCCGGTCACGTGACCATGCACCATGGCTTCCCTCTCGTAGTGATGGAGGCGCAGCGTTGACATGAAAACAAAACCGCTTCCAGACCTTCAGGCATTCGTTCGCTCGCTGGAGACCCTCGAGAGCTACCATGCAGAAGATCAAGTCTCTAATGGCCCGGCAGGTGAGCAGAGCGAGTGTGTGTGCGGGGAGCTGCTGGGCCGGCGGCTGTTTGCCTCCCGCCGCGGGTTGTTGGCGGTGACAGCTAGCTAGGCTAAACGGCTAATTTGACAGGTCGTCGCGGAGCACCTTTAGCAGGTGTCCGAGGCGGCTTTTCGAGGATTCGCATCGCAGTCACGACCCACCCCCTCAAAAAGAAAAAAAAGAAAAAAGAAAAAACAAACAAACTGAGGCGTACGCGGGTGCACGGGGTGATTACATTCGCGCTTAGATCGGTGAGAGTTTATTTACTACCTGACGGCAACAGCCGACTGTGGGAAGTCGGCGCTCGGGGAAGTCGCCAGCTCGCGCATCAGCAACGCCCGAGCGGTTGGTTCACTCGGCTCAGCAAAGGTTATCGCTTTCGAAAAATCTGTCCGTCACTTCCACTTTTTTTTTTTTTTTTTTTTTTTTTTGGGTTTGGGC
>CAAKHG010017656.1:27872-46759 GCA_901007715.1 Dactylopterus volitans
ATGGGTGCCAACAGCAATCAACTGGTTTGAATAAAAAAAAAAAAAAAAAAAAAAGAACTCACCCGTCTTCAGTTTATCTTCCAACAACTCTCCAACCAAACTGTGTGAACTGTTCACTCACTCATCCTGGAGATCAAGCTGAGCAGGTTCATCGGAAAATGCCACCTGGCAATGGCTTATTTGTATCAAAAGACAGACATTTAAGCTGTATGAATTTTATCGGAGGTGGACTTCAGCATCTCCTCCATTAGCCTTCATTAAATTGGGCGGACTTTCAGCAGAGCAGAAAATAAACTCTACAGTTTCCTGAATCCTTTCCGAGCAATAAATGCATAATTAAACATCAAGCTTGGGTGCAGAGGATCAAAGCGTACAGTAGGAGTGTTTGATGTAGGTGCTGATTGAAATGTGCATATTTAAAAAGAAGTACAGTCTGTGTCTTCTGACTCTGATGAATGCAAATTCCGGCCTGGTGTTTGACTGCCAGTGTCCACTGATCAAAGGCATACTTGGTCTACAGCACCACCACAGAGTGTGACCACGGGCCTCCTGTTCACTGACCTCCTCCTCCTTTTTTTTCCTCCTGGAGATGAGGCAGATGAGCAAGGCACTAAAACTGCTGGCAGCAGAGGTCCAGTTTCCTCTTTGGCGGGTCGTGTTCACAATGTATTCACTACATCACTCCCATTTCTACATTCACAAAAATGAAAATACATACTTTTTTATCTCCCCTCCTTATTGAGAAATTACTTTTGAATGGAAAAACTCAATAGTCATCAAAGCTTTGAAAGACAAACAGTGTCATAAAGAGAAAATTTCGAGCGCACACATTCCAGGTCAGTGATTGGAACGAATCCCTTCACTTAACACTGATTGATTTGTTTTCCCTTATTAGCAAGAAAAAATGTGTAGACTGTTGCGCGTGCCAGCACGCAGCATCTGGAGAGCCCTGGGCTTTGGCATTGTTGTAGATTGATTGTTAGTGTAAATACAAATGTACACGCGACTGCAATTTTTCCTACAAATTTTAAACCATTCTTATATTCTAAAATTTGTCCGTATATATTCTCAATATGTCGGCCAAAACCCTTCTAGAGAGGTTCTTTCTTTCTTTCTTTTTTTAACATCAATATCTATCAAAAGAGCTTGGGAGGGGAGGGAAAACAAATTCATCCGCGAGAAGAAAAGAAGAGCTTGGACAGCGTGCAGATAAAGTCAACTTTTCCAGCAGAGTGTATGTTTGTGCTGTTAGGAGAACCATTGGCGGAGGACTCTGTCCAACACGTTTCCACTCAGGAACAGGCTTTTTTGTTGATCAGACATTAGGAGACGCCACGAAATGAGAATTGGTTCTGTTTGCAAATGTATGCGGCAGATGGAGGTGAGAAGTGAAGAGGCAAACATGAAGGCAATATGTCAAAGTCCTTATTTCCTATCTTAATGGTTTTAGTTCATGTGGATTCCCAGTGGTCTAATATAGCATGTCTGAAAAGTTAAGACAAAGATGAAATGTCATCACCCAGAAGAAGAGAAAAATGTAGAGAAGAGAGGGAGCGAAGCAGATAAATGCTGCAAAATAAGCAACGTGTTCGCCAGTGCAGGACCACGTCAGTTACGAAAAGCTTGAGAAAGTACGCACACAATACAGAATACAGGAACATAACATCTGCAGGAGCACGGTAACATTACATAACTGATTCATAAGAACAAAAAATCATTTCAGTCGCTTCACTGTTGAGGGAGAACGCGATGGCTGTCACACGCGAGCGGCAACCTGTCGGCCTGAAACTGAGTTGCCTTGAATCTGCTCTCGAGTGCTTGAGATCTGCTAGAACAGGAGATGAAACCTGAGTTGGACTTAGGAGCGGAGCAGACAGGATTGGAGGCGAGGAAAGGGAGCGATGAATCCTTCACCGGCGCTGGCGTCCCGGGCCGGAGCAGAGCAGAGACGCTGATAAAGGGTGCTAAGTATCTAGTCAAGTGCTGAGAGCTGCTGTGAATAACAAGGAGGTGAGATCCAACCACATATGCTGTCCACTGGGGGAGGAGAGGGGGTAGTGCTGAGATGACTAATAGTCTGTTCTGTATAGCATATATATATATATATATATATATATATATATATATATATGTGTGTGTGTGTATAATAGTACTTATATTGTATATCTTTAGTAATAGATAATTGTCACTGGCTGCGTTCCTAATTTTCAACTTTGTTGAAAGTAATGGCAGTTTATCAGCCAAACAGTATATTATCTGCTCTCAATAATAATACTAATAAGAGAGGATAAGTATTTAATGTAAGTGCACCCAAAAAAAAAAAAAAAAAATCAAGAAAAGAAAAACCTTTGGAAATTCTAATTGTGAAATCATCGGGCCACATCATCGCAACAACAATTACAAGTCAGCGTCTCAGGTCGACACCCACACTGACTGATGGGCCTAAGCAGTGGAGACAATCCACACAAAAAAATGCTGAGCAAACACATGGAGGGAAATTATAAAAGAGGATTTTTTTTAGCATGACTGCAAATATCCTGAAATGAATGCATAAAATGTTGGCAAGTGCTCTGGTGTGACACTGCGGCAGCATGGCACACACTGAATGTTCCTAAAATGCATTTTTTTCTGCAAAATAATGCAAATCCCTGCTGTGATTACAAAGTTATGGGTGTACCATGGTAGGATATGGAGGGACAGAGGGAAGTCTAGTCTGGTCTCGCCTGTGAGACCGAGATGATGAGAGAATCAGGTGTTTTGTCTGGATGACATAATGTGACTGAATAAGCGAGGTTCACTGTCAGACTTGCAATATACTGTGTCAACGTCTCTGTTAGAACGCTACTCTGCTCAACAGTCATCCCCTCTTTCCCCCTTTTCTACATCTTTTTCTAGCTCTTTTCCTTTATGTCTCCATCCAGGCAAATTTCGGTCAGAAGTTTTCAGTTTCAGCTATTCAGAATACAATAACCCAGCAAGAGGCAACTGGGGAAGACCCCGGGGTGTGTTTCTGATTTACCTCCTCAATATAATGTGGCCACCACAGAGGCCAGCCAAGCAATGCTTTTGGGAAGAGACAGCAGTTTCACTTCATTCCTGGACGGAGACCCTGAGCTCCACTTGCTGCAGCTGTATATTTGACATATAAATATATAGTATGCCATTTTTTAGAGGCTATAATCATAAGTGCTTTTCAGGATGGAGGTTGGTGATCCAATGGGAATCAAACCCTCAACCCTGTAAATCAGCAGGCAGCTTGGATTTCTCAAAAAAAAAAAAAAAAAAAATGAAAACCTCATTTCCCATAAATGCCTGGTCATGGTCAAGAACATACAAGATAAGCTGCATGTGTTTTGGCTCGTGCCAGACGGGAAAGTGAGTGAAAGAAACGTGCTGTCTTATTGGCCAGTGAGCGCCCTAACCCATACTCAGTGACGCAGCACTCTCCTCATGAATAAATCCATCAGGGCAGCTGACAAGAGGTTGAAACAATGTGGTTTGAATAAACGCCATACACCAATAAAAAAAAAAAAAAAATCTTCATGATATCCATTTTGCATATGCATGTGATATTGTTCTTCTGGCTATTCTAAAAAGAACTGTTAACAACAGTCATCAGCAGAGCCAGATATAGCTCTTCTTTTTTGTCACTTGTCCTGTATGTCCTTTTATTTCCCACCATTCCGGTCCAGTGCCGTCTTTTAGACTCGGCCTTTACGTGTCCACAGTAGCAATATGCGATACGGGCTTTATGTTCTAAACTTGACCAAGACAAGATAATGACATCCTCAGGGTTATTTTCTCCGGAGCCACAGAAGCCATGCAGCTATTTCCAGAGGCTGAGTGGTAGCCTTCTGAGCTAGTTAACTGATGATGTGTGACACCAGTGAAGTCGAGGCCAGTTGACATCTCCCGCTGGAAACGGTTCTAAGAAATACCTGTTAGCTTGCAAACTCAGCTTTCAAAGGACGTATCCTGGCAGAATCGCGTCGAGCACACTGAGCTGGAGGCCTCTGTGGTTTCCCCCGCCGCTGATCAGACCACAAGTCGCGCTCCTGCTTTTTGCACCCCTCAGTCACGGTGTGAACAGCAGCACAACGTGTCTGTGGCTTCGCAAAAGTGAGTGAAAATGGGACTCTGAGCGCAAGAGCGAGATCCAGCAGTGTCTGGCTCTGCGGCAGGTAATCCGAACAGCCTGGATGTGCGTGCCGGTCACTTGCAATTTAAAGTGAGCAGCCTCATGCAGAATGGCAGCAGAATGCACGATTCTTATATTGTTATGAAGGTTGATAAAATTCTGAAACAAATCCTTATGAATCCTGTAGCAACTGTGCTCGTGTAAATTACAAGTTTATGCAGTCATTTTTCAATTACTATTTCCACTCCCCTGCACTCTCCAATATGGCTTTTTATTGACTTGAAGTCACGTCTTTGCCCTTGTGTGTCTGCCCCTCTCCTCTTTTCCATCCATCAGCCACTGAGGTCACCACAAACTAAAATATTCTTGGCATCACAAAAAAAACTAAAATCATTCGTCCGAGTAAAAATTGAACCGGGTTTGATAGTGATATGAAGAAGGGAAAAATATCTGCTTTTGCAAAACTGTGATGATTTTTTTTTTTTTTTTTTTAAGTGGGCAACCCCCTAATTACTGCTAAAACCCAGAATGTTCCACATGGCTTTGAGGCCATGTGACGTCAAGAATGAGACTAAATCACCCAAAAACAGTGAGTCATTTCCACCAATAAAAACTGCCATCCCGGGAAGGCTTTGTAAACGATACGCTCCTCTACAATTGAGGGTTTTGAATCTGCGGGCCCCTGAAACCTTAGACCCCTGGCCACTTGGTTTTGTGGTGCGTGTCATTAATTCCTCCCCCCAACTGGGAGAAAGTGAATTTTTTTGCAGCCATGGGAGAAATACCCCTATTACCACAAACCTCATCTTAAGGATTTTCCAAGAAAGCAGGGTGAGAGAGGCAGAAGTAGAAAGAGGAATGAAGCAAGCTGTATCAAACGAAGCAATTAATCAGAGACCATCAGTGGCAACTCACAGGTCAGTTTGTAATGGCTCACACACCCTATGGGAGCTTTCTAATCTCTCACTCCACCTTGTTCTTTCTCAGCGGGGTCAGTGGCTCTGTCTGAAATAGACTTAAATCCATGGCGTTATGTCGGGTGACCAGTACCGCCATCAGAAGCGACGTCTGGCGGCGCTGGCAGTAACCTTGGATGCCCTCTCCCATCCCTTCTTGCCTCAGTGCGAAACAGCACTTCCAAGAATTACTGCTGCTAAAGTCTGCCACACCACAGCAATTATTTCATCAATTATTAATTCATGTGAGAAAATAATTCATCTGAATCACAATTTCCCCGAGAAGCGGGCTGAAATTTTCAAACAGGGCATCCAACTCGCATAAACCAAATTCAGTTTGACTGAGGACAACAAAACACAATAAATATTCACATCTGAGAAGTCAGAGCCAGTGAGCACAATTGCCTGAGAAACATTTCTAATGAACAAAAATCACACTGAAGCAGAGAGATTTCATGGACTAAATGATGCATTGACTTACTGTTTGTATTCAACACATGAGAACGCCGTACTCTCCGGTAAGGGCATCGTACTCAGCTGCTTCGTGGAGCTGGGTTTCGAAATGCTTATCCAACAACGGATTAATGTTGTTTATCAATCATGTCTCATGTGATGACTCATGTCTCTCAACTCATGTCTATATTTACCACATTGATAACGTTTGTGTCTGTTACATAGTACTCTGTTCCAAGAAGTACTTTATAGTTCAGGTTAATGTAGCTTCTATTGATTTGTTTATATACAGTATTCGATTTGTTTAAATATTGCTCATACTGTTCTTATTGAGTCAATTTCTATTTTGTAATATTTGTTATATTCTTTGTATATCTTGGTACTTCCTTCCTGTATCTTTATATTTCTAGTGATTTGAAGCAACTGTGACCATACAATTTCCTCTGGGTTAAGTAGAGTATTTCTGATTCTAATTCTGACTCTGATTTTTGGCACCAGGTTAATTATATCAGAGATGTGTTGTTGGGAGAAGTTAATGAGAAGCATGCAATCGTCACCATCAAAATGTTGTCACGCCACCGGTCCGAGCCTCCATTTGTGTCAGTGTGAGTGACTGACATCCACATGACGGGAATCTACAGCCCCTCAGCCCATCCCGCTGTGGGCCGGTCATCCACAGAGCCGGTCAGAGCGTGTCACGTGCCGCAGCATGCCTCCAGACCAGCACACGGGCAGGAATGTGTGTCACCTCCAGACCCAGCAATACCTAACTAGTGGTGGAGGTAGTTCCCACAGACAGAGCCACCTCAGACTGGTCAGGTAAACACAGACTGACCCTCGGTAAACACAGATAGCCATTTGATGGACACAAGGCTTGTCAGGTCCGTCCTTATCTCCACAGCCTGTCCCTTTGAAGAACCCCTGGATGAGCTCCTCTCATGACTGCGAGCACAAATGGAAGTGAAAACTGCTCAAGTTTCAACTTTAGTCGTGGGTGCAATATAGGCTCTGAAAAAAGGTACAAACACTGACATTCAGAGTCTCTCTAAACATGTATTTTGAGAAGTTTAAGCATCTGAAACAGCAATCAAATTGCATGAACACTCAACCTCTGAACTGAAAGTTAACACCATCGTAGTGTCAGTCCACAAGTTTAGTGAGAACACAATTCAACACAGATGTGATTGACTAACATCATGGGCAATGCCATAAGATATTATGCTAACAAAGCCATGCTTTTCTGTAATGAAGTCCTCTAATCTAATGGTACACTGAAATGATTCTTTTGTTCATCATCAGAACACATAAAAACAAATGCATCAACGTTTTCTCATTTGAGGGATTTCCAAAGCAACTGTAACCCACATCATTCAAGTAAATCAAACGACTCCCTGTGACACAATCTCAAACACCTCGATACATAAATGACCTATAAATCTTTTTTTTTTTTTTTTTTTTTTTTTAGCACAGGCTACATTGTGACTATAAAGAAAAGCTGTCAGTCAAAGTTTTGTTGTAAAGTATTTCTGAAAGCTTCCTTAAGCCCTGCCTGAACACACTCCTCGGGGCTCGACCTTTCGCCCCTGACCATTTGTCAAACAAACTAGTAGTGATGCATTTCTGGGAATGGAAAGGTGCCTCACCTAGCCCCGAGTCTCGGAGGAATGTGGCAGCCAGAATGTTGAAAGGTTGTGCAACAGTGGAGCACATCAAAAGCTGATATGGTCTATTACCCCTGTAAAGCCCCGAAGACTGAAGGAGAATGAGACCACAGGTTGTTGCAACAGGGACTTGGTGGCATTTTACAGGATAATGTGAGGATTGATAAGCAGACAGTCGGTGTCCCTGGGTTACCATCAGTCACATTAATGCAACTGTGCAGCTGGAGCTCAATGATCAATGACCATAAGAATGGCAAATAAGGAAAAATTAGTAAACGAGACGGAGAAAAAGACATTCCATTTTTCTATGAATTGCTAGTTAGCTCACTAGCTCCATTAGGTTGATGGCTTTACATTCACTTTTTCTTTCCTGCAGTGTTTTGGCAAATTTTGAAGGGCAATTTAGTTAATGCATAATGACCATAGTTCAAAAATGATCAATATCAATGACTCAGGGGCAAGAGAAACAGGCTGGAGAGCATCTTTGAATGGTCGTGCATCCTTCTAAATCTACACGGGCTTTCAGATTTAACTCGGGCATCAATCTCGTCACAAAGGGTTCGTACCTTTCCTTGCACTCTCAAAACATAATACTTTTGGAGGCATTTAAGGTAAAAAGGAACCACAGAGAAGTTTAGGCAGAAAAAAAGAGAGGGTATTTCTTGAAAAAATTCAAATGAGGATTTGATGTATTTTGCCTTTGGAAATACACACAGGAGGGGTCAGCTGGCTCTTCGGGGAGTATCGTATAGTAAAGTAAAGTGGTTGTAATCAGACTCACTTTGTTATCCGTGAGTAATGCAGTTCATACATAATGTGAGCTTTTTTTGAAGTACCGTGCTTCTGGCATCAGAATCTCCACACAAGGAGAACCAGAAAAATGAAGACCTGACTTTGCAGCGAAAGACACGTTTTGCGACACCACGGCTCTCTCACTGGTCCCAACTATCTTTTTTTGTGATGGATTTGATCATGGAAGAGGTTGCTTCATAAACACTTAAAACAGCCATTTTTCACAGTTTTACTTTATCTATCAAGTCATTTTTTTATTTATATGGCGCCAAATCACAACAAAAGTTATCGCATGACACATTACAAGAAGAGCAGGTTGAGACCGTGCTCTATAACACTGTAATAAAGATCTCGGCTAGCTTTCAGGACGGTTTCATGATTTGGATGAAAAACACTCCTGTCAGGCTTGTCAGGCAAATATCTAGAAATGTAAAGCATTTCCTTGGCTCAGAAACTTTGCCTATATTCCTATCCAAACTTTTCTTCCAAGAGTTTCGGGCGTACAAAGAATAAAGGTGGGATTGTCTTGCTGGTAACCCATTTAATTTTGTTGGAGGAAATAATGGAAATTAGATTTGAAGTAATAGCTTTCACGTTTGAACATCCTGGCACTACAGCCACGACAGCACCTCCCTGACCTGTGGGTGTTTTGTACCTTGTACTTGGGTTTTTTTCTGATGACAAGCATGTTGGCTGTGAGAGTGCTGCTCTCTGGGAGGTAATTCTCTTTCAGGGTTTGCAGTGGACATCAAACCACCAGCAGGCCTGTGAGTGCAACGGCAAAGGGGGCTCTTCGGCGGAAGACGAGTGTCTGTCTTACGTAGGAGTGATGGTAGCCAGAAAAAACAATCTTCCGTGACTGCCAGTAAACACAATTAGCATACAACAAAAGATGAATGGAGTGTCTGTGTAACTGTCAAAAGGAATTACACGCTAAGAACAAGCCGAGGGGATTCATCTTTCCAGAAGCAACCCCTGTCAAGCAGATTTAGGTTTAACACTATTGATTCTGTTTTATTTTTCTTTTACTTGCATATTTAACAAAGCAGAAGCAAGGGTAAGCACGTTTGTTACACATCATTACCATGTTATATTGCCTCTAATGCTCTGAGACTAATCTCCTTTCCTCCAATGTCACTGATAAGCTCCCTCCATCTCTTATCTCAACTCCTAAACAGAATCAAACATACGCCTCCGATCCTCTCTCATTAGGATATCAGAGTCCTAATAAAGACCATTTATCTCTTCCCAGTCAGACCCAGCTAATTGAATCCAGAGTTAGATAGGGATCTAGCAAGTGTGTCAGTGGATTAGTAAGGCCTGTCACCAAGGTAACCCGAGGGGAGGAGGAGGGCTGGAGTTTCTTCCTGGGTTTCTCTGCCTCCAAATGACTGTGCAGAGCATCCTTACATCAATATCCGGCTGTTTCCTTCCTGAGGCGAGCTTCATGTCTGTGCTGCAATCCCTCATCTCTCTCAATCTGTGTCAAGCAGGAAATGAGAGCAGATGTAAAACATGGCTTGAGACCTCCTCGTTGCCAGGTCATTGTCAGCTTGTTTATCTGATGAAAACAAGCAACTCCTAAAAAGGGACACAGGGGTCTGTGTATTTCTTTTGTGAAGCTTTCATATCCTTTTTAATTCTGTTTTGTTTATGCCTCTGATTTGCTGATCTCAAATCCCTGGTCCTTTTGTTCGCATGCCTTACATTCTTATTTTCATGCCTTGTATTTGCTCTTCTAATCTCACCCGGGTGATGTAAAAGCAGTTTTTCTCTGCGGTGGCTGCTGGCAGCTTTATATTGCCACAGACCTTGCAATGTGGGGAGGGCCACTTTGAGACAAAGTCATGTGGGCTGCTGAGATCAGGACCTTGAGATCCGGGCTGTTGCGGTGTGGACGCAACATGACCGCTCTCAAAAACCTCCGAACCAGAGGTGGCGCGGTGGCCTTGTCTAGGATGTCGCCATCAACCAACCACAATCCCGCTGGCATGCTCAGGAGGATTGTCATCACACAATGCAGAGCGCCCGAGAAAAGACAAGCAGGGCCGTTCTTTTCATGGCCCGTAGGTGACACCTCTATGCTCCTGAATTCTGCCCGCTGGCTCTCTCTTTTCTGCTCCGCTAACAACGCAAAGTCAAAAATAAAGCTGACAGATATGGAAGAGGTCAAATGTCCTGTTCACCTAATCTTTTTTCTTGGGATTGAGATGGATTCATGAAGCACCACTGTGTTGTGCAACATAGAAGCTTGTCGCCGGAGTCATTTCTCCACTGCCACTTTGTATAATGGTTTGGTTGTGGAGTTGTGATAGGTCAGAGAGGACCCTGTGGATCCTTAACACTGATCATTTCCAGTCCTCCCTCCTCTTCGTGTTTCCGTTCTCATGAACTCAAACGTTGTGAACTGCTGCTTCTCCCTGGAGCATCTTCCTCCTCCTCCTTTCTCTTATGAGAAATGGGCTTTTGTAAAGAACAGTTACGACACAGGAACTCCTGCTGGCCGAGGCGATCCCCCCAGAGTTTCATCCCAGTGCTAGGGGGAGCCTGACAGTGGAAGCTCATTTTGGGAATGTGCTTAACAGCAGAATGCCCAGAGCGGGAGCGCGAGATAAAGATAAGTTAAAGGCTGAAATGTGGTACCTGGTCACATCGACAGGCAGCATGTCTCAAGGATAGCAAGTTGTATTACCAAATTGTGTACAGCAAGAGTTCCCCATGATCCAGAGCACCAAGCCTGGTTTGATCAGCACTGAACTGGATACAAGCCGGTAAAATACATGACAGGGCAGGACAGTCGAGAGGTGGCCTGAGACGAGCCGAGAGGCGCTGGAGCTCTTCCAAAAAGTGCTCCTCGCCATCGTCCCAACCAACAGGAGGCCTGTAGGCAATGCAGACGTGAGTGTGTGGTGCTCTCTGGGTGCGTGTGCGTGTGTGTGTGTGTGTTTGTGGGGGGTGGAGGCTTGTTGATTGTATTATCTTATCTTCTTGGGAACCAGTCCTGCACTTCTGATCTGCTGCTTCCTGCTTAGAGATGGAAACAGTTGGAGAGATAAATGCCCACTCGTGTCCAGAAGTGTATTTGAGCGTGCATGTGGGTGAGAGAGGAAAATGGACAACAACAATGCAGGGAGTTACGTTTCCATTCAATGGTTGCAAAATGTTTAAATAGATTTCAGACATTTCGGGAAAATAATCTGAGCATGAAATTTCTCCACTGATTTCTCCCTAAAATGACATTTGCGCTTTCTCTCAAATTTGTTTCGGCAATAGCTGCGGAGGGGGATTGAGACACAATGACTGTACGGAGTTGGACTCAAACCAATTTCTAAGTATTTTCCTCCAAAGAAAAGTCTATGCCAGATTACGCATGTGTGTTCTTATCGTGATGGATATCATCGCTCGCATCAGTGAAAGTGTGGGCTGCCTCGTGCTTCGTATCGGTGAAGGCATTGGGAAAGGTGAAGGCACCAGACCTCGGGGCTGCGTGCCTGCACACAAATTGAAAAGTTTAGAGAAAAATCAAGCATATCTAAAGATCTGAAGATGGTGGAGCACTGGACTCCAAATGCAAGAGAGAACTTCATTGGTTTAATACACACAAACACACGCATACACACACACACGCACACTCAAGCACTCTGATCTCTTCGAAGAACAAATCCCAAATAAGAAAACATTCGTAAGAACTGCAAAAGTGTTTTTTTTTTTCAGCGAATGACTGCTGAAAGAGGCCCATTGTACTTTAAGTCCATACAGCCAAGACAACTGCACTTTATTTATATGTTCAAATTTCTTGGGTCTTCTAGCAGAGCGGAGGCATGTAACACTGAGATGCAGCATGAGGTCGGACAGGAGAATAAGCAGAAGGCTTCAAACTTTCCTTCAGGGTTTATTGCCTTGTGTCTTTTTCAGTATGCTTACTTTTTTTTTGCTAGATTTTGTGTTTTTGTAACGATTCTGTTGAGACAGGCTGACATAAAACACTAAAATGGCAGATTGAAATGAACAAAGGATACACGACAAAACATCATATGTGTCAGCAGGTGGGAATGTCGTCCAGAAACAAACGCGCAGAGAAACACACCTGAGCCACTTCAAAGCGAGGCGGTAAGAAGCAGTCAGGCGGTTCGAGGCGTCAGAAGCAGACTGACAGGTATTGATGGGTCAGTTATTGTCGGAGGGCTTTGCGTCGAGAGTGCAGGTGGGACTCTGAGGAACCCAAGCCGAGCACTGGAGGGAACTTCAGAGGAGAGGGCTGCGAGGAGAATGTCAACATCGACAGGTTCCCAGGAACACACACACATGAGGGATAACCGCAAACTGCTACGCTTGCCTTTGAGCTTTCACCTGTTACTATGGCTACCAGCACACTCACACCAACAATAGCTCTCTGAGTGTTGGGATTGTCTTTTAGGTGTATCTTATTTTGTCTACTAGCATTGCACACACACACACACACACACACACACACACGCCCACACACAATAAATTCACACTTGTCTTTGTGGAATATCTTATTTCACCTGTTACGTGCACACACAACTTCAACTGCTATTTTTGCCTTTGTGGCATATCTTATTTCCTCTGCTCGCTCGCACACACCTTGATGTCTTAGAGGTGTACGATTGCATTTCATCTACAAGCGTACAGTCTCACACGTAAACACTCCAGAGGCTACAGTTGAGCTACACCTCCAGATTCCTCTCAGATGAAGAGAAAAAAAGAAAAAGGAAAAAAAAAAAAGTATTTTCTGGGAGCTTTTGGTGGGGAACAGCAGCGTGTAAACTCAGGAGGCGTGTCACTTCACATAGAGACATCTGTCTGTCAGAGCACGTCACATTCAGACTGCAGTTCCAGGGGGAGAATGCTCCATGACACCACATACATGCACGCTATCCAAGCCCTTCTTGGATCATTTAATTGGACATGTCTGCGATGGAGCAATAGCAGCTTCCCCTCGCTCAGAGCAGCGGCACGTGCGTGACGGTCATCAGTCAGCCAAATTCGACTTGAAAAGATCATGCAGGTAAATAACGCTCGCTTCCAGTTGCATCTGCGTCCAGACGGACAACGGCGGGCCGAGCGAGGTCCTCCTGGCAAGCGTGATTTTCCTGTCACTTCCCGCTGGGACGAGCCTCGACCTTGTGACATCACATCAAAGCCAAGCCAAGCCAAGCCGCGGCGTCGGTGGAGCAGAGCCGCCCGAGCCAGCCGTCCCGCCCCCATGCACTCACGGTGGACACACACTGAAACACCTATCCTTCTGCCAACATATTGTTGCTGTTCGGTGATGCTGATTGCACATGAAGGGTATTGGGAGTCACAGTCCATCTCACAGGATGATGGAGCAGCAAAGGCCTGAAAGGTTCTGTAAAAAAGTGCTTTCACAGGAGAAGCTGCGCCTCATTTTTTCCATTATCTTTTTTTCTGTTGGCTCTCTCTCTTTCTCTTACTCTCTCTCTCTCTCTCTCTCTCTCGGACACCACAGTAATCAGTGTGATCAATTCTTTCAGACAAATTCATGCTTCAAATGTTTGTGCATGATGGATAAACTTTGTGCAGAGAGATGCCCCTGTAATCACTGAGGAGTGACATGAGGGGAGAGCTGATCGGTAAATTATGGAAGGAAAGTAACACAGTCTGAGGTGAGGGAGGCTGAAAATTACCAACCCTTCCATGCGTGTCTATTGATTTTATTGTCTGCAGGAATACACAAAAACCACCCTGCCAAAGGAATAATCTTGTTCCATTTTCATTTTGCACAGGCCGCGGTTGAGGCCTGTGCTCCAGAGAGGGCCCTTCCGGTTTTATTAGAGCATCACCAGACGAAGATGTATGAAATAAAATACACAACTACACAATCTGCTATTATCCTGATGAAAAGCTCATAAAGTGTGAATGGGAAGAGTTCCTCCCACACTTTTCTTCCTCGCTGCGAGCTTCGGTTGCGACAGCAGCATTTTTCACATGAACAGCTCACGGTAAAGTATCTTATCCTGGGCCCGTTAACACTTTTGTCCAGCACTTTTAAAAACTTGAACCGTCAATTTCTGATGGTAGAAACATGCAAGGGGCTTGCATGGGCCTGACTGCAACTTTTCACTGACAAGTTTTTTTTGCATTTAAAATCACACAGCCCCTTGATGAGAAGAACTCAGCTGTGGCATTTCACAACACCTACATTTTGTTTTTTCATTGATTATCTTTTTGAAAGCAAACTAATGTTACTTATTTAAAGCTGCAGTGAACGGCAAAGTGGATCAGAAGGCCAACTTTGAAACTTGACTTCTCGCCAAGCATCTGCTAACTGGCAACCCAAGTCCTCTGACATTCCCACTATAAAAACTGACCACTGAAACAATTATGAGCACATCTAAATGAGCCCCACTGCACCCTCCCTAAAAACACAATCCATCAAGAAGTGTGAGGGAGGGCTGCGGTCTGCATTTCCTCACTGCTTAATGAAAAGCCTGGATACAGTTTGAAGCTGCTCCAGAATCTGAGACGAGGCTATCAAATGGAGGTCACTTTGCTCTCCACATGAGTGGTGTTTCCATACGGATGCCAAGATGTTTCCCTGAAATATTGAAATTAAAGTTACACAAATCAATGCTCTTGTCTTCAGCTTATTACACAACAGGCCTTCAAAAACTCCTCCAGCATTTTTTTTTTTTTTTGAGTCATGGAATGTCTGCCTATATGCCATGTGGTTTATGATATGGACTCACATATCAGTTATGAAGATTAAACCAGTGTCAGTCAACATCCTCCTGACCGAGGTGTCCTTGACAATGACAGCACATCTCGGTCAGACCCAGGGAAGCCGCAGGTGGCCTTAATTGTTAGCTAGGAGCTCGTAAATACGCATCACAGTCTAGGGCAGCTAGCAGATGCAACCTGAAGTACTCAGTATAAACACAAGTCACTGTCAGAATTCTTCCTGCAGGGCAGAGAAAGTCAGTTTCAGGTGTCGTGGGGCGACAATATGTCCTCACCCCCTCATAGTCAATACAAATTGTGCCACCCAGGAAACAGAACTTTACATGCATATGGTGCTTCTGTTTCTAAATGTTCCAACTTCTCATCTGTGGCAACGCAGCGTGACAGGCGTGGACGAAAGCTGTGGGCAACATTCACTGTGGCATAGTCAAGCTGAACAGTGTGACCTGAGATAACTTCCTAATTTTTGGCATTTCGAATTCATGCGATTTAAATGCACCTTTTGTGTAACTCAGCATCTGCTGTTTTTCATGCATTGTTGTTGATCCATGTGTCTACTCTGTTCACATTTAACTACACTGAATATGACATAAAGGTTTCCAATAACTCGAGTTGCGGCCTTCCCTCACTCACGGTGTCTCATCTGTGTACATTTGTGTTTTTCTATGAATCATTTAGTCAGAATCTTGGAAATTATGACCTCCTGAAAGGAACAATACAATGGGAAGATCATACGCTAAGAGAAGATTCCAAGTAGGAAAATCAAAACCTCCTGTAGCAGCAAAACGGTACTGAGAGTCACACATTTATATTCCTTCCAAACAGAACAACACGCTCAGAGCTTCATTGAAAGTCAACCATCTTCCCAGATGTCACTGGCATGATGATAGCAGCAGTGTTAATTAAAAAAAAAAAGTTCTCATTTCTTCCCCCCACTTATGGTCTAATAGAAAGCGGTGACGTTGCAATAACGAGCTACCGGCTGAAAAGTTCCAGCTTCTGTCTCTCGATGGAAAGAATCAAGACAGAAAACAGAGGCGTCTCTAATAAGCGAACCACACTCAGGATGAGGCAGCAGCGGCTAGCGGTCACCGCTGTTGCAGACGGCAGGACAGATGACTTCCAGATAACGCGCTTGCGTGGATGAGCACAGAGGTCTGGAGCTCCCGGCAGCTGACTGCTGTAAACATCACCTGACCCCGGCCTCTTAGCGCATCCTGCAGGCGACCACCCCTGGATTATTTTCTTTTTTTCTTTTTTTTTTGCAATCGTTTCACATTCTAAATTCCAGACATTTGGAGAGTCCAGTGTTTGGTGTTTGTGTGTGAGAGTGAGAAAGTAAATAAATAAATAAATAAATAATATAATCACTGCTTAAAAAGACAAGGCTTTCAAAGTTAAATGATTGACAGCATAAATATGTTGCCCTATCAAAAAAAAAAGCATCTCTTCGTCCTTGTGGTGTTTTTACTGGGTCCTGAGGAGAAAGATTGGATCTGGATTTTTTTTTTTTTAAGATTTTATTTATCCTGGGAAGACTGAGTGACTTTGCATGCATCTGCAGCAGAGCTCTACTTTATACTCACAATGTTCCACACTTTCATGTCTGGAAGTCTTCATCTGTTGGCTCCAGCAGAGGATTAGAGGTCCACTGCCTTGCTCAAGGGCACTTATACAGACTTAAGAGGTTTTTTATTTAAATTCTCCATCCCAAATTGAAACCACAGTGCTTTTGTGACCTCTCGACTGCCTTTTTCCTCACAGCATCAGTGGCTGAATGAAGAGACAAGCTGTGGAAACTGTGTGTGATGAAGGTTGTGTGGTGGAAACTGAAGGTGGAAAGCAGGACAAACAGAAACAGATAGAAGAAGAAACACAGCTGTACTTTCACCAGAGGAAGGTTGAAAGAAAAGGGAAAGGTGTTGACTGGATCAACCTGCCTCCGGGTGAGTCCTACTTAGCTTACTTCATTCTACATATTGATACAGTAAAAGGTGCAGCTGGCTTTACGTGCAATTTTTCCAGAGGGGACAGATGGAAGCTCTCCAATAAACAGAACTTACTGGGAAGTCTGCAGCCATGACACAGGAGGAGCATAATTCCACATGTCTCATAGCATCAATAAATAAGTTAAAACATTTAAACAGATTTCCTCTAATTATACCCCTTCTGACCCCTGGATGCGACACAAGCGTCTCGGCCCACCACTTCAGGCTCGTGTTGAAACAACCGCAGATGTAATTCCTCACTTTGGGCATCCAAGCTTGCCCAGGATGGGAATATTGGGTATACCACTTGACATGGATGGCGATACCCACCGGCCCTGCGATCACGTCCAAGGCAAACATTCTTTAACCCAGAGCAGCTAATGCCGGAGCCCAAAACATTAGCTGAAGTGTCTTCTGTTGAGGACAGAGTGCAGCCACAAAGTCAGCTGGCTCCTTTATTAGCTTGGTGTTTGGGCTTGGCAGAACCGAAGATAGTGGTGGAAAATGTGCCCATGACTCCGTCACGCCGCTCCCCTCCACCTCGCCATGCCTCCACTGTCTGCTGACAAAATGACTCATTCAGGGTGAAGTGTTCCTCTCTCCTGTTACCACCCGGGTCCCTGAACCTCACCGTTAAATACAATGATGAAATGATAAAGTCAGTGATAAATACGACTGTCTTATCACCCAACAATATTTGACAATGTTAATGAGACTGATATGCTTGTCTCTCATGGTGTTTGAAGTAAGTCATTAGAAAGCCCAAAATTCATTCAGCGAGCGTACCTGAAGACAAAAAAAACAAACAAACAAAAAAAAAGTTTCACATATGTGCTTTTAATACTAACCTGACACATTTATCATAGCATATCAAAGCACTACAAAAAAAGTTACCTTTCATACAAAATAAGAACTGATTTTAACAAGGTATCACTGACTGTCAGAAATTCCTCACCTCAAGACAAAGCAGCTCTGCCTTTAAGTACACTGCCATTGTAAACATTATGCTGTAAAACACACAAGCCACATCAAACTGATCCGTTTTTTCCTACCATCACAGACTGGAGTCATGTTCCCGCCGCTCCACTTAGAACTGTTACCCTTTTTTACAAGATGAAAAGTCTAAAAGTGCGTGCAACGCCAGTTCTGCTGCTGCAGCCAAATATTGAAAATGTCAACTTCCTGGCAAGCACTGATCACCTTTAATCATCACACTGTAAAGCCCGGCCCCCTCTCCCCAGGCTAGAGCAGAATCATTGGAGTGTCAGTGAAAGCCTTCACGGCTGTTGTGATATTAACACAAAGCACACAGTAATACCTTCTGGGCAAATTGTCATGAGTTGTAGAAGTTGTAGATGAAGCTCACGAATTCCCCGTGTAGCTCACTGCCAGAGTTTGGGGTCCTACTCTCCCAGTGGCCGCACATGCAAATGTTCTCCTGCAGTGCTGCAAGGCACCGCTTTGACATTTTCACTGGAACATCGAAGAAAATGTCAGATGGTGAATGGGATAATCTCCAAATCCTCCGGAATGTTTGCACCTAGTCTTTGGGAGGGTACTTGTGGTTCCAGTGAGGACTTTGTGGGGTAGTTTGCAGCAGTTACAGTATGGGCTATTATACAACAGGCATGCTCATTATAGAAAGATCACTTTCACATTGGGGTTTTGACTTGCCTAGTCAGAGCTTATTTTGCAATAATGACTGGCTTACAGGACTTCAACCTTCCTCTACACAGCTACTGACATGTGATATGAAATCCTTCTTTATAAATGTTTTTCAATCTCCAAACCAAACAAAATTGCTGAGAAAGACTAAATTTGTAGCTTGGATTATTACATACGATATGTCCATGTAGTACACTGTTACACCATAAAATAACAAAATAGGAAATGTCCACACTCACATGCGCTACGTCAAATCTTCAAGTTGTTGAGTTTACAGAAAACGCTGAGCACTGTGTTGTAGCCTTCTTTAAGTTTGATTGCATAACCTGCAGTTATTATAAACACACACACAGACACACGCACACACACACACACACACACGCACACACACCTCCTGTTGTCTAAATGAGACTGCTGTATCCACGTAGTAAAAGAGTTTTCTTTTACTAATGTCAATTTGGAACCAAGCAAGAGCTCCCTCTAATCTTTTCCTACTCATTACACACAATTT
>CAAKHG010017663.1:0-17500 GCA_901007715.1 Dactylopterus volitans
TCTTGGCCCCGCCCCCCCCCCCCCCCCCCCCCCCCCCCCGGTAGATGGGTGGTTCTTAATTAGATGGGTGCTGTTCTGCTTTGCATGTTTGGAAAAAAAAAAACGTACGCGCGCGCCTCCATACGCCAGACCGCTCTGAAGCTCGACATGTGCAGGCGCTTACAGTTGGAGTCGGGTTATTATCATCCGTTGGTGGACCTAAATTCATTATGCATGTTTACTCAGGTACTTTGGCTTAATTACTGTGTTTGTGCCTTGCGTGCTTTTACTCCATTTCCGCTGAATAAACTGTACTTATTGCTCCACTTTAGCTGCTAGTTGCTGCACATATTTTGATATGATCAGCTAGCTAACTACCAAACATTCATTATGGGGACACTAATCTCCGCTTTTCTGGTCATTTACCAGACTGTGTGGTTGTCACGAATGACTTGGCTGCATGTTGTTGTTTCTTTTTTTTTTACTCACAGCAGCGTATACAATTTGTGATGTTATGACCAATTTCGACTATTTATTTTAGCACGGTGGCCTCACAGCGAGCAGGTCCTGAGTTCAAATCCCGCAGCCTGCTGGGGGGCTGGGGCGCCTCTGTGGAGTTTGGCTGCGCTCCCCGTATCTGTGTGGGTCCTTTCCAGCGTTCCTCCTCAGTCCAAACACACGCAGGTTAATTAATGACCCTATATTGTCCATAGATGTGTGTGAAAGATTGCCTGCCTCTGTGCGCTGGACCCGCGATGAACTGGCCACTTGTCCGGAGCGTACCCTGCCTCTCGCCCAATGACAGCTGGGATACGCTCCAGCTCCCCTGCGACCTTCCAAGGATAAGTGGTTCGGGACAACTAAAGAATGAATTTGAAATTATGTCTCTTGCAAACCCCCATTTTAATGAAATTCAAAGTAATGCATCAGGGGACCATTTTGGAAAAGTGATTTGTGAGTGCTGCAGACATGCAGATTGCAAATGGGTGAAGGTGGTGGTGGGGGGACGGGAAGGATGGGGGGGGGTCCTGTTCCACAAATCTTGCTCACAAATTGGAAATACTTTTTTTTTTTTTTTTTTTTTTTTGCAAGTCTCAGGGAGCTCCGGCGTGCTCATGTATGGGTTGCGAGTGTTTGTTTTAATTAGTGACAAAAAGTCAAAATAATCACGAGGAATCGGTCCCGTGTTGCACGCTGCAGCCTGGATGTTGCAAATTTGGTGCAACACTCTGTTGCTGTTGCTGCTGTTGTGATGCAATGCGGACAGCTCCGCTCAATCTTTGCTTAATATCTGTACTTCATTGCATCGGGGGGGCGTGGGGGGGGGGGTATTGACAATGCAGACTTGATTTTAATGTGATCACACAGCGGCTCGTCAGCACAGTTAATTGATTTTTCATACGGCGCAGAAATAAACAGGAACCAATATCTGATGGGAAAGCGCAAATTAAATTCTCAACTTTCGCGGCCCGCGGCCGAGGTGAACGGCAACGCGTGATCTGTTGAGAGGATTCAACTTTGAAACGCGGCGGAGGCCCTTGGAGGATGAATACTGCGCCGCCACAGGATACTAACAGGCTGTCGGAGAGTCTAGAAGCCCTGACATCGAGTTTGCGGAGCTGTGGAAGCAGAACATGAGAAGCCTCCGCTCCAGAAGAGAGAGAGAGGGAAAAAAAAGAAAAGTGTTTAGAGTGAATATTCAATTTGTCAGAGTGGAGGAGCGGAGCAAAGTGCATTTGAGAGGAGGGGATGATAGTGTGACTTACCACCACCTGACGCCTACTTGTTGGTCTAAGATACGGAGGGGCGGAAGCCACAAAATGGCGCGACCTCGAACGCGAGGTGGCATGAGAGCGAGGAGGCACACGGGGAGAGAGCAGGGAGAGGCAGGGCGAGAAGGAGGGAGAGGAGGAGCGGGAGGAGGAGGAGAAAAGGAGTTGAGAAGGTGGGACAGGAGGAGGAGAAAGACAAATTGAAAGAACAGGGTGAAAGGGTTTCTATCCCTCCTCTCCCTGCTCTAAGACTCTCATTAGCAGTATTGATTCATGGCTTTTCAGGTCTTTAGCAGTCAAATACTCATGGCACACACACACACACACACTCATGCGCACACACACACACACACGCGCGCGCGCACATTCTAGTGCGCTGCTGCACACATATCCGGCGTTCCCTTCCCACACGCACACACAGTCACAGACACACACACACGCACGCACACACAGAGTACCATGCAGTTCACCCTTGCATAACGCTAAAATTTCTGCTCCATAAATAGCAGATTATGCATTTTTTATTGCTCTCTGCACCCCCTCGCCCAGCCCACCCCTCCCGGATGCTACCTGTCAACATCAGTAAGCAGGCCTCTGTTTCAGCACGCGGTCGGCTTCATGGTCCCAACGCCAACGCGGCCGTCGCGTTTGAGATATTCGGCGTTTGACCGGAAGCTGAAGGCCAAAGCCGCAGCAGTGTGCCTCTGCTGCCGCCGAAATGCGTATGCGACACGTACTGAAGCATTCGGGAATACCGGCCCGGAGCCGCCGAACTTCTAAAACACACGCAGGCAAACATGCTGTCTTGCATATTGGCAGCTAAACTAAAAGGTTATTGATGAATTAGCAGCCCGTGAATTCAAGCCGCACCATTCGTTAACGGGAGAAATGGCTCTTTAAATGGCTTTTCTGAGGCAACACGCACGCCTTCACAACACGGACACACACAGACGTGCACACACACACACACACACACATAACCTCTAAACAGCTCTCTCGATCTTCTTAAACAGCCCTTGATTGGACATTGTCGCTGACTCGGCGCTTTTCTTTCACGGCTTTGACGTGTTTGTGTGCTTGAGGTGTGTGTTTGTGTGTGTGTGTGCGTGTGCGTGCCAGACTGCGCATGCATGTGTTGTAAAGCAATAGCCAGTGTGTATTGATTGAGTTGAGCAGAGCTTAAACAGCGTCTAACAAGGCTCAAAGTGGCAGATAGCATAGCAAGACCACTTTGCTGTCGCACAGTAGATTAATTAACACGTGTGTGTGTTACATCTGGACTCACACTGCCCGCTGCACCGAAGGTTTCTGGAATTCTAAAGTGGCATCCGGCAAGATTTTCGATTTAACTTGCTATGTAATGAATGTTTCTGGTGCATCCTAATTTCAGTGCGGCCATTTGTGTAATTTTCTAGCTGCTAGAAAAATGTAATTTTGGTAGTGTTAGTGCTGCATTGTGGAGCGCGCATCAAATGAGCTCTCCTGTCACCGGGCCGGTGGCAGGCTGAGCTGCACAGTAGAAGTAAGGCTTATAGGGGACCATTAAACAGGTTGATGGTGTCGTTGTTCTGTAATGTTACATTGTGAAATCAACGTTTATATTTCCAACATTTGCTTTTGTGTTTATTTGATATTAACACGTGACGACAAAAAAAAAATTGTCTGTCGCCACTTTAACCCGAAAAATCCAGTCCAAAAGTTGAAGGGTCTGTTTGAATCTTTTCACTTATATATTTCTACACGCGGCATTAAAGGAGGAGAGAAAAATGATGGGAAATGCAAATGAGCCACCGATTATACAGCACAGAAATAGAATGGATGAACTAGGAAATGTTTGTGTCGTAAAAGATATTTTTAAAATCCAATTTTCACCAGGATTTAGTTTTGATTAGTTTTTTTTTTTTTTTTTGAGGAAAAAAAAAATCCCAATCATTTTTGTCATTTAAAAAAAAAGGAAAAAAAAATTAAATGAGACAATTAATTTAGAAGGCCGAAAAAAATAAATAAAAATAAAAACCAAAACACATTTCTTCCTCTACATACATGTACACGCATGCTCACGCACACGCGTACATACACGGCGACATGCAGTTACAACGCACACACACACACACACACACACACACTGACACTCCCCAAGAGGCGTCCAGAGGTAGCTGACAGCTGTTTTGGGTGTTGGGAGACTGAGGATGGGGTGTGTGTGTGTGTGTGTGTGTGTGTGTGTGTGTGTGTGTGTGTGTGTGTGTGTGTGTGTGTGTGTGTGTGTGTGCGTGTGTGGTGAAACCACAATTTATGTGGAAAAAAGTGCTGTTTACGAGACATCTCCTGCGCCGCTCTCGCTAATCGGCTCAAAGATACTGAAACACAATTAGAGCACATAATTTAGTTGAGGACGGAATGCTCTTTAATGTGAAGTTTTTCCATAGCATAATGTCATAAATGTGTTGTGGACTCGCTGTGCTTCCTTGCTTGGTTGAACAAAAACTTGTTTGAAATGTTTGGATGATTTTATGAGAGTGACACGTTAGCCGAAGCTCATTGACGAGAAAAGCGAGGTCTGTATGGACTTCTGATTCTATGGAACCATCTTGCCACAGTTTTTCAAGCCCTGTTATTTGTTTGAACCGTGTAATTTAACACAGTCGTCCATGTTCTAGCCAGAAAGAGAAAGTGCTTCTGAGACACCCCCGATGTTTGTGTGAGTCGGAGCGCCAGAAGATGAGAACATGATACAAAAATCTGAGGCTCTGAAATCGAAAAGGATCATTATGGTGATGTCATGTCAGCAGTCGCAACAAGGAGGTTCCATCGTGGACATCCTGCATGAAACTTTTAGATACAAGAGGATTCATTTCCTCAGAGGAGTCTGAGACGTTCATCCATGTTTCCTTCTGTCCAACACGGGAAAAGCTTTCTGGGCCACATAGATGTCACACCACCAGCTGTCAGTGCAAGGTCACTGCTTATGGTGTGTGTGTGTGTGTGTGTGTGTGTGTGTGTGTGTTTGTTGACCTTGTATACGGCACCCATGCATACTCTTGCAGTGTGTTAGCTGCGACTGCCCCACCTGTTGGATCTTACCTAGGGCTCCACAGATGTTCCTTCATGCTCGACTGGCATCTGCCATTGTGAGATAGATGGGGCCTGGTGACCTTTGCCCTCACCCACCTGCCTCCTTCATGTTATGGAAGTTGGGAGGTTGGAAACACATTTACGTAAGTGCTGCAACTCCAGCATCCGTCTGGATAACCTCTATTTATTATAACATAGAGAGGTTACGACACAGTTTGAAAGCTACGAGTAAAGGACATGGAAAGGTTATGCAGAACATTGGTATTATTGGTCAAAAAGGTTTGTTTCTTTTGACACGGTTGTTCCTGCAGCTTTCAAATAATGAAGACATCAAGCAATCACAGCGTGTAGAACTCCTGATGAAAACGACTGACCTGCGGATGGTTTATGCTTTTAATCAGCCTCTACATGTAGAGTACTCAAAAATCAGAAAACGGTGAACCCTGCCCGCATTCCCCAAAGAACCCCAAAAAGTCCCCACAACGTTCTAACACGTGTTTGGACGGTTCTCGGTCGGGTCGAAGTGGTGGAACTATGCCAGTCCATTTCATCCCTGAATGATGCCGAGTCTGTCCACACTTTCCTGGAGTGTCTGTTGTTAGTGAGAGTTATTAAAGCAACCACGTTACAGGGCTCAGAGGCACTCGCCAGGATGTCGGTTTGCTACTACGCAACATATCTTTTTAGCCCTTTTTCTTGCTTCGGCAGAGAAGCTGTCACATGATGTCACATCCATAAACTTGGAATCATCAGTGAAGAGAAACATTATAATTTTAGAGAGAAACTGAAAACTCAACCACACAGATGGTGGCGGTGATCAGCGTTTACAGCTACGGTAGCCATGATGCCATGCTGCCGCGGTGCATGATGGCAGAGCTGCAACATGTTATGGCTGCAGTGCATTATGGCTACAGCGTGTCATGGCTGTGTTGCAGCTGCAGTACGGCTCAAGTACGCATTCAAAATGCTGCAGTGCATTATTGCACAGTTACGGTGCATCACAGCACCTGCATCACCTAAATCACGGCTGCGGCACGTCAAGACTGCAGCGCACAGGGCTGCTGTGCATACAGCTGCGGCGCATACGGATGCGGCGCTGCGGCTGCATTGTGGCTTCCAGAGTTTTAATCGCAGCAGTTCTAGACGTCACGTCAGCTGAGAATCTGCGTCTGCGTACAGACAGAATGATCAGGCGGACAGGAAGCTAAGGCAGGAAGGGCATAGTGATTTTCAAAAGAAGACACTGGCACATGTTGGATCACATTTCATGTCTCTGCATCAGAAAACTATGGACTAACGTTTACTACAAAGATTCCAAAAGTTGTTAATTTACCAATGTGATTATATTTTATTGATGTGGCAAATATTACAATTTAATTTGAAAGGTTTTATTTATTCAACAATATTTGAGAAATGATTGGGCCTCCAAATCTTTCTTAAAAATATATTTCCAATACGGTAATATTACATCAGGTCAATAAATACCTGCGTTGGCAGCAGATGACGGGAATGAGGCCATTGTTATTTCTATTAGTATTGGTATGAGTACTGAGTGTGTTAGAACCTGAAAAAGTCTCTGAACAGGTTTTTCAACCCCTGAATGTGGTTTTCAGATGCAAACGTGGACCACAAAGCAGCACAAACACACTGTCACATGGTTATGCCTGAGATGGAAAATGAGAAACAGAATCAAAAAGCCAAACGCAGTATGAGGTTTGAAATATTCATCGTCTGGAGCTGCGCTCGCTACTAAAGACGCATTCGTGCCTCCGTTCTTTTTATAACCAGCATGTCAGAGAATCCATACGGAGGTTTCAGGTAAGATCTCAGTCGCACAACATCGCTGTCCTGCAGGTTTTTCATCCTTTGGGAAATGGTGAAGGTTGATTCACACATCATATTAAAGTAGCAAAAAAACTTTTCATTTCATTCAACCGAGACGTCCGAGAGTTGTTTTCTAACACATCTTCTTCTTCTTCTTCTTCTTCTTCTTCTTCGGAAAAAACACCCCAAGTCAACTGACATTTTAAACTGATGAGTCAGTTTGTTGAATTTCAATACAGATAAAACTAGTCTGGTCCATTGTTGCAGGTGATGACCATAATTGTCATAATGGATCTTTTTTATGGTTTAGCATGTAAATTCAGTCAGCCAAAACAGTCTTACTATAGATTTCCAATCTCAGACTGTCGTTGACACACCACAAATTTATGAATGGATTCTTTTCTCTCAGTGATTCTAGTATCCAGTAAACTATGTACTCCAACTAAAGCCTTGATGGATGGATAAATGAATTAATGCATGCAGGAAATAAATAGAAGGAAAGGGAATCATAAAAAAAGGGCTGTCTGCAGCATTCATAAGGACTGCTGAAGGTGGTGCTGTCTATCACCTGAACAGGTTGACAGTCGACCGGCGTCCCAGCAGGAAGTACCTGTGAGCGCTCTGCTACAAAGGAGCTTTGCATTTCTGCTGCGAGTGGAAGTGACACAGGCGAAGCAGCAGCTGAAGAACAGCGAGAACGAGAGGCTGCTGAAGGTGTTTCAATCACATGACCTTCCACATCCACTCAGGATGTCTGAGGTGCACAAACAGTCAGGAGGGTTCCTCCTCAACACGTGCAACCTGTTGATCTTCGCAGTTGCCTTTTCCTCAGCAGTGGTTATGATCATTCTTTATTTAATTACATACGTCGTAGTCTACATATTTGCTGCTGTTTGGAGTGTTGCATGACCTCATTTTCAGAGTGTATTGGTGCTAGGTTACTTTAGAAGGGTTGTCCAACCCTGGAGAGCATTCTGGTGCTGGCAGCAACTCTCAGCATGAGCATTGATGAACCTTCCGAGAGCCACGGTGCACGGCAGCCATGGTTTGCAGTGTCCCGCCCCTTTCATGATTTTCCTTAGCTGGTGAGAGAGAGAAGGTCCAACCGTCACACCGCTGGACCATGATATCGTCCTCATTGCAGGCCATTACGGCCGGCCACGATCATGTTCACACAGGTTCTGTGTTCCAGTGGCGGTAAACTGGGTTCATTTTATGGACCCGGATTCGTCTGAGTGACTCACTCTGTGATCCGGTTCACAAGAGTGGAAAATGAGCAAATCAGTTATAGGTTAACCAAAATTGAAACATGTTAAATGTAAAACAACAATCTCATAGAACTGAAACATGCAAAATATGCAATGTAATGGAATACAATGAATATAAAAATAGCAAAAAATGCAACAAAGATGCAAATTTTGCAAATTAGAAAGTGACTAAGAATTAAATATTTTGAATTGCTATTAAAACAAAAACAACCAAACTTAACAAAAATGCAAAATGTGCAAAAAGTATTACTAATTAATAACTATATAACTGCATACAAATAATAATCATCATCATCATCGCATAAAATCTATCAGCCACATAACAATCACTGGTGTTCGCGAGCATTCATGTGTGTAGCTCACAGGACAGCTTCTGCTATTCATTAAAAGAGCCGAGGCTGCACAGGTTTGATCATCCCTGCATCTCAGTGCTGTGCCTGGACTTAAAAACGTACCACCTTCATTGAGGCTGCAAAGCGACGGCACGCAGGAACGTTATCAACATTCATTATGAGAAACAACTGCTTCCACAAATGAATCTGTAAAATGAAATTTAAGTTCTTTGATTAATTCCCCTCATTTTGTGTAATCAAAGGTTGGTTTTGTGAGAACCAACATGTTCCTCAGCCTGAAGCTTCTCCTGAAGACACCTAGTAAAAGACAGGATGTTATATTATGCATACAAATTTGCATAGCAGTTTATTTTACCTCCAGCAGAATAATTTTCTACAGCGCTGAATGAATGAAGCAGAGACATAACAAAGGTCTGTGCAGTACCTCTGGTTCCTCACATTCATCAGTGGTCTGCAGGCGAGCGGCTGGAGTGAAGAGCAGCAGCAGCAGCATGAACATCTCCACATTTCCTCTGCTCTCGCGCTCTCTTGCTGTCTCCAGATCTTTCACCATGTTTGCTTTACCATCCAAGCTGCAAATTACAAATTGAAGCAATTTCATGGTCCCTCAACAACGTTTGATGTTCTAAAAAAAATGTTTGCTGATTCTAATGTAGATGTTTGATATCATTAGTTATTTGTACATTGTATGAATTAGCTGAGGAAAATTCCTATAAACTCAATGACAACCATGATATGGATGTGAAATCCACCAGCTCCTGAAGACCAGATCCCAAAATGCTGCATCGCCACATTCAACCCACAGACCAACCAAACCTGACTGACACGGTCATGCTGTTTATGGAGTTAATTCATAATGATGATAATAACAACATCAGGTGTCCTGTTCCACTTCTGTTTTCTACCAATGCTCTGCTGTCACTCGCTGAAAGCACAGCTTCATGCCAAAGGACTATTTTGAATATTTTCAACACTTCATCTTGCTGTCAGACAGCTCTTTTATTTGGATGTCATGGTAACCATAGCTCTCCGGGTCTGCAGGCACGTTTGTAATCCTACCAGGTAGCTTTGGCTTTTTGTTGGACTTTAGCTCAGCCTCCATTTTCCACAGACTCCCCACCCCTCAGTCCACTTCCTCCGGTTCATAAAGTTTTGCCTTTGGACCTACAGTGAACAGCATTTTGTCGTTGCTGTTATCGTTCATTGTAAACTTAGAACAAGAACTCAAAATACAGTGCCCACTTAACGGGTCGTAGTTTGTTTGGGGTCTTTTTTTGAGAGAGAATGAGAATTTTAAAACTTGCAAAAATGTTTTGTTCTCAAGCCCAGATCAACATCACTTAGAATCCCCCTTTAGAAGGGTCAGTCAGTGCTTCCATCCAGAGTCCTGCAACTATGAAAGTAGATGTTTAAATCCACTGGTGTGTCGGTGCCGCTGCCGCAGCAGCAGCGGATCGATGGATATTCATGATGACAGATTTATCAACATTGTCTATTCAGCGTCTTCCTTGATCTCTCTGCCAGAATGTCAATACTGAGACGCTACATGTGAGCCAGCGTAATTGGCACTGTTGCTGACCTGTAATCACAGAGTGGGATGGACAATCCGCCATCACAAGTCAATGTCATCAGAACGGTTCCCAAACCCTCAGTTCAGGTATTGTTGCTGCTTCAGGTTTTTATCTAGCTGTGAAGAAATGGTGGTTTCATCTTTCTTCTCACTTTTCTTTCAGTACGCAGCAGACGGACCAGCTCAGTCTTGCGCCTCATCATTGGTTTAAGGGTCCATTGTGAGTTTGCTTGTTTTTGCAGTTGGGCATTGTCCAACACCATAATCTCGTTATTTCTGCCGAGCTCCTCATATCCAGTGTATTCAACAACCAACGTCCCGGCATACTGGTGTCGCAGGGATGTTGTGATCAACCACAATGGGACACAAAATGTTTCATCCGAGCATGTGATGTCCCTCCTGGAGGAGCTCGCTTCCTCAAACCTGCGGTACAGTGTACAGTACAATGGCTCGAACCCCCAAATGCGTCGTACTGAGATGATATGCAGAGCAAATCCACTGTAGACGATTCTGGCAGCATGCTGCTTCTCTGAAACAGTAAATCCACACCATTGTTTATTCATCACTGAAGTGCTGGAGATTCCATGAACAGCAGTGAGCATCACGCATGTAGCTCAGGGTCGGCCTTCATGCCCCCTAAGAGCTTGAATGGACGACTCCTCGCTGTAGATTTGTGGTCGCACAGAAGCAACAGTTGGATCTTACTGTGCAACTAAATATGGAAAACCAAAGAGCAGAATGGTGAAATTACTTTTCAAGCCATTACTGCTGTTTCACTCAAGAAACATGTCCACTGACTTCCTGACCTTCCATTGTCATCATGCTCCTACTGTTTCCTCTGCCTGCAGCTCATGTTGAGTCCTAATGAAGATGAATCCAGAGTAGTTGCATTTTTTTCTGCTATTCAGTGGATGAATTACGTCACCTGACCTTGAAAATACATTTGAAAAACAACAGAAAAACATGAGGGGTATTTCTCACCACTTTGAAAAACATCATTGCAAGAGCTGAACTTGAGGAGGACAAACAGTTATTACTTTCAGAAGATGCTGTGAAATATTTCCACACTTTTAGCAGCTCAAGTTTCAGTAACCAATGACAACTTGGCAAACGTGGGGGTTTCCACGGATCGGCTGTTATTCTACGGGCCTCCCGTCCACCTATAGCACACTTCTCCATTTACTCCCAAAGACAATTTGGGCTTTCATTGCCTCCAAAAGCTCCATCTGCTGCGAGCGGGTGAGTTGTTTGAGATTGGTGCTTCTGTAGATCTTCAGGTCGCCTTGTCTGATTGCCACTGATGACGAAATAAATGTTCTGATTATGGCTCGAAGTGAAGATGACCTTCTGCGACCTCTCAACCTCAGCATGAAAAGGAGACATTTTATGTGAGGACTGGGCTGTGTCATCGAGGTGTGTTACAGCGGCTGAGATACAGTGAGACGAGCTGCAGTGCTGAGTGTTGCCTGCAAGAGAAACGGATCCCATGTTGCTTCAGTGATTATGGTTAATAATATCTGACCAGGAGCTGGCAGGTTTGACCCGATCTCGGACGGAAATCTTTTCGCTCGGCTTCATTTGTTTTCGCCACGTAAATTTGAGCTCCTTCTTCTGTTCTGAATTGGTCACTGGAGATAATCTGATACTTGTGTAAGAAAATGTTGCTCTGTTCAAAATTAGCCTCGGAAATTTCACCTGTTCATAATGCCCAGTGCTACATTTGTGAGGCGCTCCCCAACGTCTCACACCCCTTTGTGGTTTCACAGTTGAAGGAGGTTTTCGATTCTCTGATCTTATTTTATTTCTGTCTGCAGCAGCTGACTTTGACTTTTCTGAAGCTTTGACCAGCACAGGCAGGTTTGACCTATGACCTTTCAGTGGACTCCAGGTCATCAGTTTGTTTGTTTTACAGATGCATTTTTTATGATCGTCTTCACTGCTATGCTAACTTATTTCCTGACATCATCAGCAGTTAAATGTTTAATGCGAAGCTGCAACAGTGAAATGATTATTGGTGCAGAGCAGCAGTTTTTTCTGTGAATGTTGCCACTGAGCATGCAGGAGCTTCATCATCAGCTCAAATGTCGCCATGTTACCTCCTTTCATGATGGAGAGAAAACAGTGGTAGTTCAATATTTTTGAGAAATATGCTGAAGTGCCTTTTGCGTAATTGAGATCGGTCCCACTCTCATGCCGGTACAGTCGTCTGTAGCTTAGCTTAGCTTATCCTAGCACAAAGAGGTGAAACAGATGTAACAGTTAGCATGCTAACGTCCAACGTTGAACAAGAACAAATGGTTATTTTTTTTATGCCCGCTGTGACAATTGTGGAAACACGCGGCATCAAGCAGCAGCTCTTATCGATTGCTGGCCTCTAATCTGGTTTCGCCTGCTAATAACAGAGGAGGTGATTTGATAAGAGAAGAACAGACGGAGCAGACGGTTCCTCAAGCTGGTCAGTTGATCCAGCACTCGAGTGCCCGAGTAGGCGTTCATATGTGTGCGTGTGTGCACGTGTGATGGTGATGATGATGACGACAACAACGAGGAAGAGGAGGTCACATGATGCCCGCTCTCACAGTTGCATCTGCTCTCTCAATGGTCTTTAGAGTGGCCGGTTTCCTCTGTGTCAGCTAAGTATGGACAGAAAAGCCTGAGTGCTCCAGAGAATCACCACCTCCCGCTCATTAGTTACATTTCTCTCTGACCTCTTTCCACTTTATTTGACCTCTGCAAAATCAGTGTGTTTAGTGAAAGAACAGCAACTCTGTAATTTCACCTTGAAGGATATTTTATTCACTTGCTGCCTCATGAAGGTTAAACTGCATCTGAAACACCAAAAGGACAAGCAGGACTGCCGTTGAGTCTCTAAGAGGGTCCTCCTAAACCACTTTTCAAACTAAACTGGATTATAGACAAAAGATACAAAAGTGGAATGCATTGCCTGAATAATGGAGCTATAACGCCGTAGCCTCATTGGTAATTAAACTTGTGGCGGGCAGACTGTGTGGCTGCAGCTCCAGCAGGAAGGACATGGTTGTTTATTCAGGAGATAACGGACCTGAGGTTCATGTTGTCCCTGAGTTTAACCCCCAGACCATCCAGACCTCTTCCTGTTTGCTCACTGTCTACATGCTTCATTTTCATGTTAACCTGAGAAAGTCAGAGCAAACTTGGCCAAGAGGAGGAGCAATGGGGTTCCAGATGTGTGGAGGTGTTTATGTCCTCAGTTCTGCCCAAGGACTTCATTCTGCATAGAAACAAGGACATCTGACACACGGTTGAGCTCGGAGAGCATCAGGACGGTGTCTTTGTCAGAACCTGGAGGGATGACGTATCTTCACATGTTAGTGGTAGAAGGCCAGTGTTCACACACCAACACATTCCAACCCAGTGGCCCATGGATGGAGATCTCCTTCCAGCAGGAGCAACTGCGAAAATAAGCCGTAAACACCACAGAAATGACCTTGAGGTGTTTGACTGGGAACATGGTACTTCGCCACGTATGTAGTACGACCTGGCCAATCACAAAGCACGAGAGCTTTTCTCTCAGTAAGAGCTCCACGTTTGTCTTTTAAGGTCATGATTGGGCCAGAGAGGCTATATGGGAACCTCCAGAAGAGCCCTGGGGCAGAGATGGAGATGTATGAACACTGATCACCACACCTCCAGCCCCTGGGCATCTTAGATCACTTCAGTCCACATTGTGTCTCTGAAGAGCTCCTGCTCACCCTCTTGGACTGAAAAGTGCCCTCGACGCCTCTGTAAGTGCTCCGAAAACTTCACAAATGCACATTTAAGCTTGAAGATGTTGCTGGTTTTCATCCATCTATCCATTATGTCTTTATTTGTTTCAAATGAGTCTGAGTGAGGAATCTCACCACCAGCTGGAGCTCACAGCCATGATGGATGCCGCTTTGTGACAGAGTGCTAATTAAAATGGTCGACAGTCAGGATGTTAACATTTATCCACCAGAAAATTGGCTGATTCATTTCTATCCTCTGCTTCATGTGTTATGATTACGGCAACAAGTGGACCCAACCGCAGCACACTGAGGTGGCTTCAAAGGGGTTTATTGAAAGCAAAAACTGGTGGAACCGGGGCTGGGAGGTACTGGTGGCCTAGGGCAGGCTGAGCAGGGTGAAGCAGCAGGGTGTGGATGGAGCGCCGGCTGGGCAGAGATTGGAGATTAGCTGCTGAAGATGGTGGAGAGTGGGCAAGCAGGTAAATGAAGCAGCTTGAAGAGCTGAGGCACAATTAGAAAACAGGTAGCAAACCGCAAAAATCCACAGGAAAACTTGGCCTAAGTCAACAGTACCAACGAGGGTAACTGAAAGATCTGGCAGAGACTGGGAGGAGAGCCGGGCTTGATATACTGCAGAGTTGATGAGATGACGAGAGGCAGGTGTGCCAGCAGCAGGTAGAGCAGGAGCAGGAGGAGGAGGAGCAGGAGCAGGGGGAGGACAAACTGTCCATGGCACCACCATGACATCATGGTCTCCCTGCTTCTCCACCTCCTCAGTGTTTTTCTAGCTTTGAGATGAAACTAAAGTTTAGCTTCTCCTCAGCGTCCATGTGTGTACGATGTCAGTTTGATTTCTCTATTTCATGTTTGCTTTCAGCTGCATAGCTACTGCTGATGAAAATCCAGCCACATTTGCAGAATCTTTGCAGAGACGCTTGTTTTGTGCTTGTTACTTGGCCATTGTAGCTTCATGTTGGAGCTTTTGTTGTCAGGTTTTCCAGCTAAACACCAAAGGTGACAGAAGGTGTTCTGCCATTAGATCGAGCCGTGCGTTTCACACCCTGGCCCTCGGTGGCGTCCCGCCTGGATTAATCCACCTCTTGATAACATCATTCCGGCTTTGGAAACCGTCATTCTTATGCAGAAATGCAGTATAACGTGTCATTGCGTCACAGATAACTCATGTAGAATTAATGCCATCATTAAAGCAACAAATTCAGATTCAACAAGTCTCCTTCCACTGCGACTACAGCTGCAACACACATCAAAAAACATTAATAATAACCTGATAAAATGACATTAAAAGATACAATAAAATGCATTTTACTCACCAAACCTCCTGATTAGTTGTACACAAAATCCAGTCTTCTTTCTTTCCTTAAGAAGAGCTCAATGACTCTGTTGTACAGATTATCTAAGTCCTTTCTATGGCCATCCAGGCTGATGCTGAGAGTCGAGCTGCCCTGGCGTCTCTCTGCCATACATTTTAATCAGCTTTCGGGCTGAGAATGGTCCGCTCGACAGAAGCAGTGGTCCCAGGGACAACCAACGTAGCTCCAAACGGGGTGTAGATCAGCTGTAAAAAACGAGCCTTCCCATCAACACAGCCTGCATGGTTCCTCGGAGCCGGTCAGCCAAACGCACTGCTCGCAACTACAGAACTGGAAGTGGCGGGCAAATCCTTTTCCTGGTTGTGGTTGTGGTTGCGTCCTGCTAGCTTCGGGGTCGCCCGGTCTTTCGTAATGACATCCAGCTTTTCTTGAAAAGTCCGTCTTGAAAGTTGCTTTGTAAGTGAATCTGGGACCAGACCAGTTTCTTCTCCTTCTCCAGCCGTTGTGGGTTGACAAAACAACTATGAAATCGAGACAAATATATTTTCGTGTGTGCGAGTCACTAGAATGCTAGCTAGCTCACTAGCTCTGACTAGCATGCTCTTTGACCATCGAATCAAAGGACGTGAAAATGCAGATGTAATTGTGCGCCTGCTAGGTGGCCTTGGTGTCGCCAGCTCAAAATCTGATTAGTTAAAGCAATAATTTTAGGCTGCAGGCGACTGCACGGTTGATTTGAAGGCCTGTAGGCAGATTTCCTTTCATGTGGCAACATGTGATGGCAGAAAGATGATTGGGTAAAAGCTCTAATATAAATGTACACGACTGGAAGCGCCACCACTAGAAAAGCTATAAAAGGAAGAGAACAGACCATTTGGAATTATTTTATGAATATTCATAGAAAAAAAAATTAAAACATAAATCAGTGATTCTGGCCCTAACAGCCCACCACTGCCTCAGTCAGATGTATGAACATCTAATTCTTGTGTTGTGTTTTGTATGAAATGTCTTCATCTGTGATGTAACATCTTCTGCCTCCGCTCAGCTTCTCCGCTGGGTTTCTGGGTGCTGCTGATGCTGATGTGGACTGACATGTTGACCTTTTACCGCCAAACAACTGAACAAGACCCGCGTTTCCTCACAAATTCTGAATCTCTGCGGGATGTCAGGTCTCCCTCAATGAGGCTTTTTTTATGTGTGAGTGATATTTTCCAAAAGATGCTGTGAATATTGCGTCCTGATATTCATTTGGCTTTAGTAAAGCTCCATTTGTCAGACTCTTTGACCTCAGACAACCAGTCACAGACGTACATCATGAACATGATGACAGTGATGGCAGCTGGGACATGTTTGTGTCCTCCAGCTTGAGGGGGCGCAGAGGTCACGTCACCGGTGGACGGGTCAGCTGAGGTTTGTCTGCTTTGGTTCCGGTTTATGTCTGAAAATAAGAAGAGTTTAACTCTGAGACCAGCAGAGGCGTAAATGCTTGATGTCGTGAGGATTTTCATGCATTCCCAGCGACTGAAGGTCCTACATGTCCAACATGAACACAGTAAACAGTCAGATGGTGGAATATGTCCCATGATTCTTCAGTGAGCGGCCAGTTGAATATTTCACTCTCGTTTCTGCGCGGCGTTCGGGAAGGTGTTTAACATCAAGTCTGAAATACGAGGCATGGAGTGGATGAAGTTGTGCGTGTTTTGACATGAAGCCGAGGTGAAAAAGGTTCTCCTGGCTTTACAGAACATTTCTTTCTTCTCTTCGGTTTGAACAATGAAGAAATCTGTTTTTTCTTCAGAAATCACAGCAGCCAATTCTGAATTTCATGTCAGAGTTACTCTTTTGCCTTTGGTGTCCTTTAGCACTCGTTCTGTCCCAACGGCGTCACACAGCTCTGCTGAGCTGTTATGTAAGTTGAAGTGAGACCAGACTTCCGTCATATGCGTCAAAGTAAATGTTCAAGAGTGATCTAGGAAACCCGGCTGGAGCTGGAGCTGGAGCTGGAGCTGGAGGCAGCGCTTCTCCTGCATCTCCTGCTTTTCTTTTGACTGCAGGGTTCATTACGTGTTTTCTTTGTCTTCCAGAGAAATAATGTCCAGCTGCTGCTGAATGTGGCCTTGCTGGCGGCCTGGGGAATCGTCCTGTTGGCCTGCCGCTTCTACTGGATGGGCAACAAACCCCCCAACTTCTCCAACTCCGACAACCCAGCGGCCGACTCGCCTTCCCTCCTCACCCGGACGCTGACCTTCCTCTACCTGCCTGCCATCAACTTCTGGCTTCTGCTCAGCCCGGACACGCTCAGCTTCGATTGGTCGATGGACACCCTGCCTTTGATCAGGAGCCTGGCTGACTGGCGGAACTGTCACACAGTCGTGTTCTACCTCGGACTGTTGCTGCTGGCGTGGTTCAGTCTGTGGACACAGCGGAGAGCCAAGGGCAAGGATAGCAATGGCAAAATGCACCACTTTACCAACGGCAGGAACGGGACCAGTAATGGACACAGTTACCAGCAGGAGCAGCACGAACACACAAACAACTCGCAGACTCATTTCACTAGTACACAAAATGGAACCAAAAAGCTCCAT
>CAAKHG010017663.1:19545-31652 GCA_901007715.1 Dactylopterus volitans
GCCCTCTATTACCGCAGCAACATGGCCGACATGCTGTATAATCTGTGAGTTCAGTTGTTTTTTGTGTGTGTGTGTGTGTGTGTGTGTGTGTGTGTGTGTGTGTGTGTGTGTGTGTGTGTGTGTGTGTGTGTGTGTGTGCGTGCGTGCGTGTGCGTGCGTGTGTGTGTGTGTGTGTGTGTGTGTGCGTGTGTGTGTGTGTGTGTGTGTGTGTGTGCGTGTGCGTGTGAGTGTGCGTGTGCCTGTGCCTGTGCGTGTGTGTGTGTGAATAACCGTCTGACTGTCTGAGTGTCTGACTGTCTGTCTGACTGTCTGTCTGACTGCTGTGTCCCTTGATCGGGATTACTAGAGACGCTGGGTAAGTCTGAGGGAAAGTAAAGACTGGATAATAACAGTCTGCTAAAGGCTCTGTGATTCACTGAGGCGTGACCGCACCCCATCTCACCCTTCTCCTCACCTCCTCCCTCCCTCCTCCAGCATCCTAACAGGAGCTTTGAACTGAAGCATCTCCTTTTCAAGTGTCATGTGTCTGCTCTGTTTCAGTGGTTTGCTGCTGCAGGAGAGCAACAAGTTCTCGGAGGCCCTCCACTACTACAAGCTGGCCATCGGGAGCCGGCCAACGCTCGCCTGTAAGCACAGCTCCTCTATTTATTGACGATCTCCAGCCCTTGTGGTTGTCGCTGAGCGGTGTCCAGGCAACAGTGAGTGCAGGCTGCGGTTATGTGAGGGTAGAGCGGTGGGTGGGAGAAGGCAGCGGCTTTTAACATTCTACACAGCTCCGAGAGCCGAGTCATGTCAACAGATCAGGCAAACACATGATGTCATTTATTATTAATGCTGGCCCCGCCTCCCTTCACATGGGGGCTCAGCGCCATGCGGACGCAGAAATTCCATTTTCCATGCAATGTCGCGTTCAGCAGGTTCAGACATAATTGCAAATCCCTCACAATCTTATCTGATCATGCAAGAAATTAGCTCCCCATTGTTCCTGGCGTCCATCCGCCTTCGCCATCTCGTTCTCTCTTCCCAGGATTAATTAGAGACTCATCGAGATCACGAACAGACCACAAAATTTCCTTTCAGCTCCGGTCTGCTCCAGCGATAATCAGGTTATTAATTAGCTCAAGCAGACGTGTCAGAGGCTGGATGTGATGGAGTTTCTCACCGTCACTCTGTGGACAAAGTCACTGCGGCGGTTTCATCTCAGGTGTTGAGTCATAAAGCTGCTCTGAATGAAGACTGGCTGCTTCTTGTCTCAGGGTTCTTTATCTTTGTTCCTGCCTCAAAGGCAGAAGAAAAAACAATAAATGTAGAAGAGCCATCAAGTCAATGAATTCCACCCATGAAAAAGAATTGTTGAAATCCACAGAGACGGATTCCTCTCCAGCTGCATATTGATTATTAATTGGTGTCTTTGGCAACACTCAAATGTTCCTGCAAAGGTGGTCATTTTCAGCGGTGGTTCCTTCCTCCTCCCAGGTAGATTTAAAAAAAAAAACCTGGCCATCAGTCAACCTGTCAACAACACTGGCCCCCAGTTTAGTTTCAGATCCTTTTGTCAAGGAATCAACAGTTTATAGTAATAATGAACACTCGTATAGTTGTGCACTTGTAATTCACAGAAGGGGCTCTGATCAGTCATACATACACCGCATGTATGATATGAGTAGCAGCGAGGGTTCTCCTGAAGAATGCAAACATGCAGAATGTCAATGAAATGTTAAATGAACTTCACTGCTCGATGATTAGACGTCAGCGGTCAGCTGGTGAATGAGCCAGTTGTTGTCAAGTGTGTATCCCAACGGCTTGTGCCAGTCGGCTAACGCTAGCTGCGTCTCCAACACTCCCCGACAGCGGCCTACCTCAACACGGGCATCATCCTGATGAATCAGGGTCGCCTGGATGAGGCCAAGCGCACCTTCCTAACCTGTTCTGACATCCCAGATGAGAACCTGAAGGACCCGCATGCCCACAAGAGCTCCGTCACCAGCTGCCTGTACAACCTGGGCAAGCTGCTGCATGAGCAGGGCCACCAGGAGGTAACTTCCGCTTTAGCTCCAGCGGCTCCCGCCTCGCCGGCGGATGCCTCCAGGTACATGTTTTTAGTGCTGAAGATGAGCATTTATGAAGGTCATGAGGTTCCTGGTCGTCTCTGGACGTGCAACTCATCGCAATGAAATTAAATGCATAACTTTAAGGTGTGTTGATTAGATACGCTGCACTTAATGTGAGCAAATTCATATTGTTTATGGCTCAGTCATGGAGGACATGAAGATGAGAAACCTCAGACTTTTTCTGACACACTCACAGACACCTGAAGACCAACGTTCACCATGAAGTAACACACATTTGGAGTGACCGCTAACTGAAGCAGGAATGAAGCAGCCTCACTGCAGATTCACTGAAGGCTTCTACAGATGACTGAAGGCTGGAGAAAGAGCACTCGCAGTCTTCCTCAGTTGATGGTTTCAGTTCCTGTGAGCAGAGCTCTGCAAACGACAGGACCTCCACTATCGTATAACTAGAGTCGGTGTAGTCAGAGGAGGATCGAGCCTTCCTGTCTGGCTCTGTAGGAACGCGGCCTCCCGGGACGCCACGCTTGGGTTTGACTGCGTCACGCTGGCGTCTGCTGTGGAGGAATGACGAGTTTGCCTGGCGCCGGCTGCTCGGGCCGCTCGGGTCGCTCTCTCATGCAGACTTCCCTCACCTTCCTTTTTATTTGCTTGATTGACAGGAGGCCCTTTCTGTGTTTAAGGAGGCGATACAGAAAATGCCCCGGCAGTTTGCCCCACAGAGCCTCTACAACATGATGGGTAAGAGCTGCCATTGTTCAAAGTTAAAGTATTGGTGGCGCGACTGCCTGCTACACACCCGGCCTACACACCTTTAAGAAGCCCATCCAACAGAACCAGCACCAGGAATCACTCTTCAGAGGAGCTCTGGGCTCAGTTTCACACTCGTACCCTCAACTTTTCAGGATGTTCCTCTGAAACAAAGAAGAAAATCAACTGTCAATCACTTTCTAACATAAACACACCTCATGACTGTCACTGGCTTAACGCCGCAGTTATCTTATTTCGCACAAATGCGAATGTGGAATGGAAATGGAATATATGATGAACTAGATACTTATGGACGTCATCTTTCTGAATTGTTATAAAAGTCAAACCTGAATGGAGAAGAGAACCAGCTCTAATTGTTCCGTTTGTGTCAATCAGGTTAAACGACAGCAAAGGAACTCGCAGAGTTTAAAGGAGTGTTGGCCTTAAGTGGCCATTAGATTCTGAAAGAGGAGATTGCTGATTGGTCGCTATTGTAATTAGACCGTCTGGGTTTATGTGTCACTCAGACCTCGTTTGCTTTTCACGACAGAAATAAACTGCCATGTTGGATTACAGCTAATCCTCAAATGTCTGTAATCCAGACTTGGTTGAGCTGCAGGTTCACTTTACTTTGCCAGATCCACTGAGTCGAGGCTGCAGTCACTGTTATAAAGGGGGCGGAGCCTTGGACATGCCTGAGTTCGGCGACTGAGCGCTGCTGTCACACCTGCTCATATCTGCTCGTAGCAGAAGCCACAGCAGGAGCTCCCATCAGCCGTGGGTGGTGATCTGCTCCTCAGGAATGTTCTGCTCGCTCAGCTCTTCTGGTTCCACATCACATCTAATTGTAGGTTGATGTTTGTGCTAATCTGGTGTGGAGGACTGCTCCAGGAACTTTGGCTGATTTCACTGCTGTCAACACATAAAGAGCTCATGTCAAAATAGAGCTGCATATTTTCCATAAATCCAGATAATCCCGTCTGCTCCACATCAAGGGTTTGTGAAACAGAAATTTTAGTTATCCTCAGAGTTTCATGCTTTTCTACATAGTGAAAGGAAAACAGAAAAGAGAACGAAAACTTCAACAGTGCAGCCATATTGAGAGGTAGATTATGTCCTATCATCCATTATTTTTCCTTGACCTGTTAAGAAGGACCTTGTTAATGACACTATCGGGAATTTCCAACACTTCCATCTGAAAGCTAGTGCAGCCGGAACGTCTTAAATATATTCTTGGAAATATATTCTGGTGTATTATGTTATGTCATGTCAGAAGTGAGCTTTTTTTCCACAATAAAAGGAAGTTAAGTGTTTACACTTTGACATGTTGCATGGATCTTTACAGCCCAGTTCTGTGTCCTGTGATTTTGAAAATGTGCTCCAAGTTGTGTTTCGTGTGTCACCTCCTGCTTATGGCAGTTTCTCATCTTGACTGCTGAGTCCTACAGATCAGAGGTCCAGTCTGCTGACTTGATAGATGCTCGCCGCTTCCCCTGTGACACTGATGTGTTCAATAACCTGCCAGTGATTCCTGCAATAATACAGGTGTTATTGGACAGCGTTGAAAGAGCCCGTTGTTATTTCAGGTGGTGGCAGCGGGGGCGCGTCGGTAGGGGTGACGGGGTGACGCAGATACTGTGTACTTAATACTGAGATATTCTATAGTTCTTTAACCCCCCCACTGAACTCGGGTTATTCTTTTTCCTGGTAGCATCCGGTGAAACGTGAATACAAATACCAAGATGCAGCACGACAACGAAAAGGGTTGTTTGGTTGCAGTGTGAAATGGTGACGCATGACTGCTTTACGCCACATTCAACCGAGGAGTTACAAATATGGTAGAATACAAATACAACAGGCAGACTCGGATTTCCTAACGCCTGACAACTTGACCTCTGACCCCACCCTGTCTGCTCTCACAGGAGAGGCCTTCATGAGACTAAACAAACTGACTGAAGCGGAGCACTGGTACCGAGAGTCCCTGCGAGCCAAGCCGGACCACATCCCAGCACACCTGACCTACGGGAAACTGCTGGCCACCACGGTGAGACTCCCGACGCATGAAGTCCTGAGCCAGAAATGAGGATTTTTCTGATGCAGCTTTTGGGGGAGCAGCTTGTGATGGATGGAGTGAAAGTACGACTGCACGCACCATGTTTCAGCATCCGGGAATATTTAACGGCCGCTTGTTTATTTGCAAAAACAGAAGAACACTCTGCGTAACAGGAATGAACAAGTGCAGGTACAATGGGGGGAAAAATCATTTACAATGCATTTTATATTCATTCGATTTCATAATTGCGATATATCTTTTTGTCCATTGTAAATGTGTCTTCTCTGTTTTTGCAAATATTACAGCGTTTCCTGTATGATTTTGAAGTTCACAAAGAATGAATTATTGTTTTAAGCAACACCCAGCATCAAATTCACTATTACCATGAGCTGCATGAAATATTGATGAATAAGCAGTTAGGCTAAATGTTAGTCGGCCATATTGAGCCTCGCGCTGCTGACGCATCTGAACCATTTCTCATCATCTCATCGTCAAATGCTTTTAACTGACTTCAGCTCTGCTGGCTGACTGCTGCCATGCTCTCCTGGAGTCTCTAATTTAATCAATAGTTGTGGGTGAAAAGGGAAGGAAAGAGCGGAGAGAGTTTCCTGTCTGTTGTTAGAATTTCCAGCCTTTTTTTCCTCTTGGCTGTCCTTTTCGAGTCCAGTCCCCTGAATCCCTGATGGAAGTTTTAAAGTGCAGATAAAAACGGCGTTTTCAAGAGCATCAAGCTTCTGTGTCATGACGCGTCTGCTGATCCAACAGCAGAGACAGGAACCACATCTGTCAGAGATGAAGCCTGTCAGGTTCTCCATGGAGATGCTGAAGCGCTCTGCAGTGGTTGATTCATTGATTGATGGGTGGGTCTCAGGATATTGCTTGACCGTGGTTGTTCATACCTACATCACCACACAGCATTTACATTGAAATCGAAAAGAGTAAAAAAAACTTTAAAAAGAAGCTCAACAGCCTGCTCATAACTTTAATTCAACTGCAGCAAATCAGATGGAGCCTTTGAGGTGTTTGCAATGTTATGCAGAGAATTTAAGTCTCTAAATCCTGCAAAGAAACACAGCAACCATTTGTAGGTCAGCAAAGATAATTTAATTTCAGGGCCACACAGCATGAAAGTGTTTCATCAAGCAAGGACAAAGGTGGTCTATGTGGAGGATCTCGGGGACAGAAGTAGTTTCCAGTCAGTAGATGGGCAGAAGCTCTCGGGTGGGGCTGTCCAGTCATTATCACAGAGCTCATCCCGGTAGGCTGAGAGGGGCCATCAGAGCTGCAAAGGCCCGTCAAGACAGAACTACACCAATCCGAGGAAGAGCTGGGGGAGGTCAATAGCAGGGTGGAGGCCTTCTCTGGGCTGACACCATCTCCCACATTCTGGGCCCCAGTGAAAAGATGTAATTGTGTTCAGAAGCATGAAGCAGTGGGCTCTGGGTTCCCACAGGAGGACCAGACTCTTCCTGGCTCCGTCCCCTTTCATTTCCCTGATGGATACAGAGTCCTTTTCAAGTTCTGGTCTTTTCTTTTCAGTCTTTCCAAAATGAAGTCTTTTTGTGTATCGCAACTGATGTGTCAGGGTCAGGAACTTTATTTCATATAAACTTTTTCCAGCATAGTCTGGCAGTTTAAAGTCAGGTCTCAGCACATGACCTGTTACCAGAAAATTGTTGTGCTGAGAGTCACGCAGAATCATCGTCATCATCATCACCATCATCATCACAGTGACAAATCCTCATCCTGGAGACGCCCTACGGTTCCTTGTGCCCGTCCAAATCACATGAAGCTGGACCAGCAAACCGGACCCAGGCTGACACCACTGATAAATGTCACCTGTTACACTGACTTGAACTCCTCCGTGCAAACACCCTCGGACCTCAGAAAGAACCTGAAGCCACATGGTGTCTGTGGAGGAAAGTAGAGATCAAGCCTGAGAGATGAATCTCTTCAGATATTTGACTACAATGGGCTGAACAAGCATCTGAGACCCAGTGATCCTGCAAGTGAAAATAAGGCCGTTCAGGAAGTGAAGTGAGTTGTTTGGACAGACTGATCCAATCACCACTGGTGAGCGGACCCCAAGTCCTCGATATCTATCAGTGCTTTTCAGGCAGCAACAGTAAGTGTGATGACTTCTTACAGCTACATGCATCATCTCCCTTGCTAGTGTGAGTCCACGGCCCGAAACCGTAAATGAAGAGGAGCTCTGCTGCAGCGGCAAGCTAGCTCGTGAAGGAGGATGGCCGCAGGCACTGCTTAAGTGTGGTCTCCCCAAATCTCAGTGGACACGCTGCCATCATGTTACCCTGAGAGTCGCTGAAAGATGGCGTCCAACATCGAGTCCCAGACATCATCGGCACAGAGAAGTGTGCTGCAACGAGTCGTGTTGAAGCTGAGCGAGGAAATGATCCACTCACGCAGCTGATGTCTCACAGCAGATCACCTGGGAGGGGTTTTTCCGGGTCGGGATCCTCGGTGACCAGATCCTCATGAAAGTTATATGCCTCAGTGACATATATCACTAACGAGCGAACTACAATGAGTCTGCAGATGCAGCGGACTTCTCGTGTCTCTTGCATCAGACCTTCAAAACAAAATGAAAAAAAAGGACACTGTAATGCAGCAAAGTGAGAGAGACATTTCATCACTCAAGCCTGAACCACGATAAGCAGATAGGAACCTGGTCTCTTTTTCTGAGTTTTCCATGCAGAACATGTTGGTCACGCTGGCAACATCCAGTTATATGTATGTGCTTTTCAGAAGGGCTCCAGACACCATGTAAAGTTATTTATATGACACTGTTGGAGCTCCCAGCCGCATGAACACCACTTCAAGACTCTGGCCAAATGTGGCACAGACGACCTCTGAATGTGGTCTGAGTGATCAGATCTTCAGGATCTTAAGATGTGTCTCAGCTTATGTGTCCACACCTTAGGTCAGAACATGTCAGGCATGATGTTCAATTCCTTCAGACTTGGTTCATAACCTCTGTGGCACCCACAGAGGCAGAGCTACACATGCATTTTATCTGATGTTATCTGGAGATGTGACGAGCACTCCGATAAACTCAGCATGTGTGACAAACCAGATGATACTTTATCATCATGCCTCTGGTGATGTTGGAGTATGAAAACTTGTTTTTCAGTTCCAGCTCCTCAGCTTTCGCTGGGTTAGTTTCCACTGACCCATTAATATTCTTCTCACTTCCACGTCTCCGGTCATCTACAGCCCACAGCCCACAAACCAGTTTGTGTGTTCAGTTTTATTACATTGCAAGCGTACACATTGTCCATCTGTGACTACAACATAACTGGTTTGATGACATGGACACATCAGCCAGGATTATGGTGAAATGACTCAAACTAACTGTTGGATCTTTATAGATTTAATGATACCGTCGCTATTTTATCTAATTCCTGTACAACACTGGAAAATCTCTGTTGTAGTACTATATATTATTCAGGCAAGTTTATTGAGGGAAACGCACACCGCTAATTACTTTCATGGCTAAAACAGGACGTTGTTCATTGTTGATCATCAGCTGGCATTTCTATTGGCTTGCTGCCCCAGTCTGTCTGAGCTGTGGTTGGCTGTGATTCAGTCTAAAAGACCTTTGGGAGTTCCTGCGGCCCACTGGGCTTCAGTGTGGCTTCCCCTCGTCATGCTAGACTCGACCTGCACGGGGGACTCACGCATTTCACATGCACGCCATTTCCTTTTTTCTTTTTCTGTTCTACTAAAGATCCACAACCATTCTCACTTTCTGTGTCTTTGTTTTACTTCACTCAGCTCCCCCGCCGCCCCCCCACACTACCCTCTCTTCTCCACCACTTCCAGCAGTCGGCCTGGTTTCATCACTGTGGGGCTGCAGTCTGCAGTTATGTGTACTGAATGAGCCTTAGGCGTGTGTGCCAAGCATGGCGGCGTGTGTGCCAAGCATGGCGGCGTGTGTGCCAAGCATGGCGGCATTTGCTGTGACAGGACAAGAATAACACTGGCGGTTCATGTGCTTCATGAGGATTTATTAAGTTTTATTGTTAAAGTGGGTCTGCGGCTTTGCTCGGGGACTTTAGGTAAACATGGAGGTATTTTGGCTGCTGATTTCACATGAAGCAACTGAAACGGTAATGACGCTGTGTTTAATTTTCCCTCTCAGGGGCAGAAAACAGAAGCAGAGAGGTTCTTCCTGAAGGCCATCCAGCTTGATCCCTCAAAGGGAAACTGCTACATGCATTATGGTAAGTAGGGAGTTTTTACTGTAATTTTTACTTCATCCTTCTATTCTCAAAAATCTATTCTGGCATTGTAACACATTCATGCTGCACTTGTATACTGAGGCAGTAATTCCACAAATGGTGGTCGCCCACTCTTGGCCTCGATGAGATGAAGCTGTGCTTTTAACTGGTGGTGATAGGAAGCGGGATGATTTCAGCGTCGCTCTTGTCCTGACGCGACTCACACAGGACGTAAACATGTCAAGCTAAATTTATTAAAAATTAATGGAAGCCTGAGAACTTTTTATTGGTTGATGAATAAACATCAGTATTGGAGAAGTTCCATCCATCTGTGAAATTGCATATCAGTATCGGACTCCATATCGTACCTGGACCACGTAGCTCTGCCTCCTGCCACTGTACCATACCTGCAAAGTAGGAGAAAACAGACCAGCGGCACAAAAATAAGGACGGGTCTCATGTATTTTAGCCCTACACGTTAATACAGGTTAATTAACAGCTTTGGCTGCATACATGGGCTAAACTAAACTATGAAAGGATGAAAAGTATAGCAGAACAGTCATTGATTCAGAGACACAGATTTGTACATACGTATCTTACACCCTCCTTCATTGCCCAGGCCTTTTTAACATGGAGCTATCAGGTGCTCAGTCTAGGTCTGAATTGTCTCTTTATGGTTCTCTTGCCTGGGACCTGTAGAAACAGCTTCGGTTTCAGGCGTTTTCAAGAGCATCAAGCCTCCGTAATCCCATCTCTGCCACCCCACAAACTTTCTGCACATCAAGGTCGACTAATTTGAACAAATGGGTCTGAGAGTGATGGTATGCTGCCCTCATATGTAAGGTTTCAGCCTGCTATTATGGAGGTAGAGTCTGTCGTCCCTCCACCCGAGGCCAAAGGTAACATCTCCACACGATGCTCTTCTCTCCTGCCAGGTCAGTTTTTGTTGGAGGAGTCGCGGCTGCTGGAAGCAGCCGAGATGGCAGAGAAAGCGGCACGTTTGGACAGCCACGAGTTTGATGTGGTCTTCAGTGCAGCCCACATGCTCAGGTGAGTATCTGATTGCAGTTATTCTTATTCATATTCAGTGCTTTCATAGTGTTTCGCAGCAGAGGTGGGTGGGCCCTGGTTTTCCATGGCTGAGTAGCGGGAGGTCTGCCGTCTGCAGGCTTTATCCGGGGATTACGCCTCTACTCAGCCAGTGCGATTCACTTGGCTGTACTTTCTGGTTCTCTGGCTGCTGTGCAGCCATGTATCTTCATGCGCTCTCCTTCCCTCAGTCTGTTAACTTCTTTCCCACTCTATCATCTCTCTGTTGGCTCATGCCAACAAAGACGGCAGTTCAGTCGGGGAGCTTGAACAACAGTGTCATCGCCACGCAAGCTGGTGGGTAAGTGACAGCATTCTGTCCCACTGACTGACTAAACCCGCCAGATGACATCACCCAGTGTGGAGACGTCCTCAGTTACACTCATGCTGGGAGACTTTTGCATTGAAACTACAGCTGCAAAGAAACCAGTTATTTTGAAGACTCTTGTTGCTCTCTTGAGTGGTTCCAGCTGGGTAGTTTAGCATCTACTGTATGGTGGACTCTTGTGTGGCTGCTTCATGCGTAGATCTTCGCTTGCCAGTCGGATCACACCGGATGTTCACCACAGACAGCCTTGGGTATCAAGCGCCTCTTCCAGGGCCCAGACCCCTGGAAACCACAGAGAGCTTCAAGCAGCGCTCAGGCTGAACAGTCCTCCGCCCACTTGGCTCCCACAGCTCACGTCCTTTATGTGTTTGTCTTGGACTGGGACTTGGAAAGGCCATCAGCTGGTGGGGATACCAGTGAATCTGCATAGAGGACGGGCAGCAGTCCTCAGTGGTGCACGTCTTCTACTTGGGTTTCTTGGCTTTTAATCATGTTGCTCCCATACCAATTCATTCATGCTTCCCCCTTTAAACAAGCGTTATGGTGGCTTTTTCATATTAGTGCTGATTTGTTGTGTTTCCATTCAGGGGACAAGCAAATGTGTAACAAACTTTTGAAATGTCACAAGAGGAAGACGTGAATCAGGTTTGTTTCCATTAACTGGCTCCAGTAAACAAGGCTAGTCGCAGACCAGAAACAAAACAGCTGTTTATACCGTAATTTCCGGACCATTAAGCGCACTTGAATATAAGCCGCACCCTCTAACTTTAAAAAGAAAAAAACATTGTACATATATAGGCTGCACTTGTCTATAAGCTGGAAGTGTCCACGTTGTAACATGAGATATTTACGCAGTATTTAATTAAATACGTTCTGCTAACACACACCAGTACTGTAAATGCCTTTTTTCCGAACAGTGCCTGTAACACGGCTGGTGAAAAAAAATTAAAAATACAGTAGCGTACCAGGAAAAGGCCATCCATCCATCCATTTCCTATCCCCACTTTGTCCTTATCAGGGTCGCGGGGGGTGAGCCTGTCCCAGCCGATTGCTAGCTTCATCTTCCTCCTGCACTAAAACCACTAAAGTGGTCTTCTTCAGTGTCGGATCGATCGCCTTTAACTTGAAAGCTGCATCATATGCATTTCTTCGTGTGTGATAAAGGTGTGCGCATGAAGCACAAATAACTGATCTGAAGAATTTAGTGTGAGTGCGTTTGATTGGTCCACTTAGACCTATTTGGTAATTTCATTGGTCTGATGTGACGAGGCTAAATGTTTTGCTGGCATGAAGCTCGCTAGCCCGTAAAAAAAAATCCATAAATTAGCCGCATCATTGTTTAAGCCGCAGTGTTCAAAGCATGTAAATAAAAGTAGCAGCTTTTAGTCCGGAAATTAAAGTAGTTGCTATTTTTCATTAGAATGGAACATTTTGGTCTTCTTATTGGTCCACATGTACCTGCTGCTACTAGCAAACATGTTACTGCAGGTTATGCAAAGTTAACACTACTGGAACAAGAGTCTTGGTAAAAACTACCTCAAGCAGGTGTAAAATCTTTTTAATGACGTTAAGGAAAT
>CAAKHG010017665.1:0-13414 GCA_901007715.1 Dactylopterus volitans
CCACCACACACACTCTCTCACACACACACACACACACACACACACACACACACACACACACACACACACACACACACACACACACACACACACACACACACACACACACATTCTATTCTCCTTGCCACAGAAGTTACTTTCAAACTGACTACTTCTTAGTTAATAAGTTAATTATATCTCAATAACCCACCCAATTATACGATTAGACCATCGTCCAATCAGCTTCAGTCTCACAAGAAACAGCCACAACCCCTCCAACTGCGTGGTGGTGCAGCAAATCCCTCCAAGCAGAAAGAAATTTCAGTTATTTCATCTCCAGAGAGTAAACATCCTTCATTGAATGAACGACTCCCCAGAAATTCTCACCATCAGCACGCTGGGAAGCAGCAAAACCAGTTCTTAGGGGACATGTGATTTCATACTCAACATACAACAAGAAGATGGAATATGAAAATCAACAAAAACTGGAACTAAAACATTTACACTCCCAACACTCCGAGTGCTGAAATAAGCATGCCCGAATGATTCAGTCGCACAATACACAGACATGGAGACGTGATCGATCACCCTCCACCCCTCCCACCACTGCATAATCACTAGTTTTAATCATATATTCAGTGTGTATATTCTGACTGTCCCCATATGTGATCCCGCTCATCCTCACTTGTACCAATTGTTCATTGCACAACAGCAAAAAAGACATACATAAATATTTGGCTACTATATCAATAGTTACCGTCACCTCATTGATTTTCTGTTTTTTTTTCTTCTTTTTTTTTAATTATTCAAAATCGGCAAATTTGTATTTCACTAAGCTTTACAAAGCACACTGATTCGCTCAGCACACCCATGTCATCCTCTTACTCTCTTTCTCGCAAACACACTGAAAACAGAGCCCTCTGCGGATATGCTCGTGTCACGTGTGATACCAGTGCACACAGCAGTATCCATGTGCAGAAAACCATCCCCAGGGGGGGGCATTTCTGCTCTGAATGCAAAAATGTGGCCTTGCAAATACATCCAGGATGCACAGCGTTCACTCACTCATCAGCCTCCTCCAATGCTGAGGGAGATAAAAGTGTATGTAACCCACGACTGTGAGCACTTTCGGCTCTCTATACTCTGACTCACAGTGACTGCAGAGGTGGCGCAGCCTCTGTCTTGTTTGTTCTGTCTGTACTCAAAGTTACACTCTCATCCAGATGTGCTCTCAGGTACCAAAATTTGGCAGCAATTATTTTTATGTGCCCTGAAAGTTTCACATCTCCACAATCCCATTTCATGTGTTCAAATTTACCTTCAACTCTGTCTCGGCAGAGTAAGAAGGAATATGATTCATGAGGTGTTTCTTCAATAATGTGAAGTACTAATTGGATAACTAAGGTCCAAAGACAGCATCCGCTCTTAAATCCATAATTGTATAATGGAGATTTTTGTCCCCTTCATGGATCATCACCTTATCTTATAGTGGAGGGGTTTGACTGTCCTAATGATCCCAGGAGCTATGCTGTCGGGGCAGCAGTCCCTGGTGGGGTCTGCCATTGCAAATTGGTCCTGGTTGAAGGGTCAGACAAAGACTGGTCCATAAAGATGCATATGGGAAGTAAAACAGCAAAGGATCAGTGTGCCCTGCCCGGAGGGCTACCGAGGCAAGTACCTGGTGACTGGGCCTTCGCCCATGGGGTCCGGTCAGGTCCAATCCTGAGGCAGAGACATGGGTCCATCCTCCAGCAGGCCCACTACCTGCAGGAGGAACCGTATGGGTCTGGTGCAATGTGGATTGGACAGCAGGCCACCGCTGCCCCCGTGACCCGATCCCAGATAAGCAGAACAAGACGAGACGAGACAAGATTTCTGTAAGATTCCTCCTCAGTCTGAAAGTTTTGAAATCATTTCTATAGTTTTGATACTGAATTGGGGTGCAGAGAAAGGGCACAGTTCAATGAACGATTGTTTTTAAGGGGGAAAATGGCTCAGTTGAGCTGTAGGCCTTTTAATCATGTATTTGACCTCTTCATGATTTGAATATTTGTATATGATTTTGCATATATGATTTTATGGCTTAAGTTACACCTTCTGTGACAGTATTGTAGTAATATTGTCAGTCCGCTTCCAGCACATTGTGTCACCCTGTAAATGATACATGCTGTATACATCTTGACTTCAATTTACCCAGGTCTTATTCCTACTTTTTACTCTCTTATTTTGTGCGGGCAATACTTCATCATTTCACACACAGGACATGAGGTTTTGGTGTTGTGTGAGGTTGTAAGGTCTGTATCCATACACAATAACACCACCGCTGGGAAAAGGGTTAACAGTGTACATGCTGTAAATATTCTGCTGGTATTTTTACTTCATGGATCCACTGGCCCCTTCTTGTCCGGAGCCTGTGAGTCTGGACACACAGACCGAGGGCCAAAGTGCTCCTGGCTCACTAATGCTGCACACACTCATACACACACACCCGCACACACACTTAAAAGAGGGACATTTCTTTTACAGAAACCCTGGCATGTAAAGTGCACTTGTTTTTCTGTACTCACAACAAGAGGAGAACCTGATATTGCCTCACAGTACCATTTAAGAATTATTGATTTTCAACTTTTCATAAGAGGAAGGTGCATTATAGTAATGTGATGCCTGCTCATCTCTGCACTGTGATGAATGGCTCGGGATAACTCTTCAATCACTCGAGCTTCTGCTTACTCTTAATGGACACAGCATCAAATGTAATGATCTGAAATTGCGCTTATTTATTGCTCAACATGCAGCCTTTTAACACCAATCAATTATTACTGCAGTGACTGTGAGACATCGTCTATTTAAAAAGGGACTCAGGCTCAGACTCATTACTCTTTGAGTGACACCAGGTCAGATTTGAGAGGGAAATGCGCTCGACAACTCTACAGGAACAGAGGTTTGCCGGCACAGGCAGAAGTGAAATATTTCAAATATCACTGTCATTTTCATTAATTCCAAGCGGAAAACCAGAAAGAGAAGATGAAACGCTCTGCCTTCCAGGTCTCAATTTGCCAAGGAAACAACCACTCATGGATCACACGTGTATCATATCATGATTTGTTTGTTTGGCTCCACTTCCTGACATTTTACTCTACCAATCAGATTACTTCTGTGTCACAGTCTGTGCCCTGCACAGCCTACTAAGTACTTTTCCCCTCACCTCACCTCACCTCACCTCACCTCACCTCACCTCACCTCACCTCACCTCACCTCACCTCACCTCACCTGTCTGCCAGCCACTCCCTCCTCATCAGCCAACTCCACTCCCCTGTGGACTCACCTGCCTCTGATCACTCATGCATATGTATATTACTCCTCACTTATTGCCAGATTGTTTTTCGATGTTACCTCAAGACCTTCCAGTGTTCTTTCGTCTGATCTCCTCGTCACTGTCCCGGTAACCCAAACAGCCTTCTGCTTCAACTGCGAGTTCAGCCTGTGAGTTCCTGGTTCCTGTCTGCCTGTGGCTGCGTTTCCATTGCCTTTCTGGTTCTGGTTCTCCAACCCACCGCCTGTCCACCATGACTCTACTGCCAACTGCCTCTACGTTTGTCTGCTCGGCTGCTAGCCTGCTTGTCAACTACCCGGATTCCGCACCAGCAGAGAGCCACCCGTTCCCTCATCAGTGCATCTATCTGCTTGGCCTTGTGGACATTTTCCCTCGCTTGCAACACAGGAGACTGGGGTTTGCATCCCGGCTAGAGCAGCTAGCCCAAACCAAGAACTTATAGCATAATCTTTAAACTGTGTACTCCCACATGCTGTTGTGTGTCATCTACCAGGTTGTTACAAATCTTATTCCTGGTTTGTGTTGCACTTGGGTGCTGCATCAATCCGTGATCGTACAATCTGGCAGAGGATGGACCCAGCATGTCCGATCATGCCTCAGAATCGATTTGAGAAGATTGACCAGACCAGACACAACACCAAGCTCTGCTCACAACCACAAATAACGAGGCTCGCAAGGCTGTGGCTAACCAAGAACAAGCATTGGTGGTGTTGGTAACTCAGGTATGGTGACAGCGAGGCACAAACCAACATTACAAAATCTGAAAAACTTTTGCAAAGCTTGAGACAAATTACATTTTGGAAAATATCCATATCATTAAACAAAATTACATTACCATAACACATTTACAAGTCCCAAAACAAATTTACATTTCAGAAAACAAATTAACAAGATGCAAAAGACTTACAAATGCAGAGACAAATTCTACAAACTACATCAACCAGAAAGGGAATGGGCCAACTCCGGGGTTGCCCCGGAACTGATAACAGGAGTGGCCACTTGGAATTAGTGTTGATGGACTTCATGGATAGCGACTAAGAGATGATATGCCCATTTTGTGGACATGTAAGCTGCTTAATGCGGTTTTGCTTTTCGTGTAGTCTGTCTTTAGGGTGTTTAGGAATGGACCAGGCCGAGGACCAGATATGATGCAGCAGTGCATACAGTATTTTAATGAGGGACACTCGTACGCTGGCATTGTGGATATGATGTCATGTTTACACGGTATACACATCAGCTTGAGGTCTCTGAAAAACAAACTAAATGAAGCCAGGTTTCATCGCAGAAAGGATTTCTCCTCCACAGACGCCATAATTAGGGCCACACGACTGGCACTTCGTGGACCCGGACAGCTGTTTGGCTACCGCACGATGTGGCAGGTACTCAAACAAAAGTACCATCTGCGAGTGAAAGAGAGACCATGTAATGAATTTGCTCCAGGAGCTCAATCCTCAGGGGTGCGGGAGGAGAACATGCAGAAGGTTTATAAGGAGAACCTACCACTCCATGTGACAGGACTCTATGTGGCACGTGGATGGTTATAATAAACTCAAACCATTCGGTTTGGCTGTATTGATGGGTTTTCATGTGAAGTACTATGGCTTGCATGTGGACCAACAAATAATGACCCAGCTGTAATTGCTCACTATTTCACTATGAGAATGAGGACTGATTGTGGTGTGGAAAACAGGACTATGGCCGCATTTCAGGGCACCCTACACCACCAACACAGTGATTACTACTCTGGAGCGTCCAGCCACATGTATGGCTCATCCACAAACAACCATTGAGTCTTGGTGGTCCATACTCAGAAAGGGAAGGTGAGTGGCCTTCACAAAGTAATTTAATTATGTGCAACATTCATTTATTACTTCAAACATATATGCTTACAATGATGTATTATCGATTTCTTATAGGTTTCAGTTCTGAATGGAGCTATTTGCAGACCTTCAACTGGAGTCTAAAGCATTGGTGTATACTGAGATTGCTTCGGTAATGTTATTCAGAAGGACTTAGATGAGTGTGTGAGACCGTGGAACAGCCACAGGATTCGCCCCTCCAGAACAGCATCATGTCCTGCCACACAGGTAATACTTTGGTGATAAATGTTTGTACTTGTTTTCCTTTTATCTTAAATTGAGATAAATGTAATTGCCTTCTGTTTAACACAGGTGTGGCTCCAGAGATTGTGGATTTAAAACTGAACGGTTTGAACTGGACGACTTTCCAGAGGCTCACCTGACATGAGCTCCATGTGGGGATGAAAACATGCAGCAGTACTTGGACTTAGCAGTGGAGCAGAATCATTTACAGAAGCCTGAGTGCTGGCAGTCTTCAACTGAACTGCATCTGAAACTAAAAAATTGTTCAGCTGTGAGTTGAAGGGAGGTTATTTGTAATGGTGGAACATGTACACAAAGTGTCTGAATTGGTCACACACAAAGCTTCAGTATCTCAAAGTGGGGAAATATGACAATTTAAAATTACTATTTATTTATTTTTTGTATTATATAAAACAAGATCTCTTGAAATACTTTTTTTGTTTTTGTTTTCAGTCTAAATCCAAAATGGTGGTTCGTAAACAGACCACAGTTTGAGAATCATGGATCTGAAACAATTGTTAAAATGCTAACTGAGGGAGACCAAGAACCGATGTCCTTCTGCTCCATTAAAAAATGGGCCGGACTTTCAGGTGTTTCATTAGCAGAGTTAAAAATTCCCGTTTTGGACCACCTGTGTCAATTCCCCCCTCAAAAACACCAGCATCATCAGTAAATCTGTCATATGTATGTTCTTCGGGCTTACAATAGTCATCTAAGGATATAAATGAATACACGCAAGATTCCTATTGGTTGATTACCCTCATTAAAAATGTTATACATTGTTCCAGTTGTTTCAAAGGATTCTACGATAAAGGCTAGATGCCAAAATGTACCTACCATTCATCTTCTGATTTGTCTTTGGGAGTACGTGGCTTTTGTGGTTAAAAAATCTGAGAGGAAATGAATACATTTATGAACCATTTGGTGAAAGGTTGTCAGTTTTTACCTAGATAAATCAAATACAGTCAAACTTTAAGTTTTGAAATAATTGATGTACCACAGTGTCAGTTCGATTGAATTCAACTGTGCTCTTTGATGCAATGACAACTTCACAGACTCTGAGGTATCATCCGCTGCTGTAAAAACGCAACTCAGCAGATCATGTAGATGACGTTTCATTCAGTAGAGTATCTAAAATATGGAAAAAAAAAAAATATGAATGATGAGCTCCACTAACCACCTTTTAAAATGTTTTTCTAGGTAAATGAAAAAGGTGATCCTGCTATATGGCTTTCTTAATTCCTTTTTATATTCTGCCAATTTGAATGGCCTTTTTTGATCCGGGCACCTGGACCACCTCTGAGCAGTCTGGATACATGTACTTGTTAAATGTTCTCATTTTCTTGACAGCTCGTTTCAGTATATCAGGTGCTGCTACCTCTGGGTCTACAAATAACATGAGTCTAAAATGACAAAGATAATATTAATTTCATGTATTAAACATAGGTTAAATAAAGGACTATCCATACATCAGTATTTTCCATTAATTATGAAGGATGTGGTGTGCCTCCATGGTCTAATTTGTGCCACCACAGTTTCCAATGAGCCAAAGTCTATAAGTCTACTCTCCAAATCGTGACAAAGTTTTGCCCAGTTGCTTTATCAAAGCATCTCGCCCTGCACGATAGCTGCTGTTATCCTGCCTAGAGCACCATTCACATATTTCAAATAGCAGGTGTTATTCTGAACTTACCTTGTTTAGCATTATCTAGCTGTTGAGAGGTCTCCTGCGTGTTTGTTCCTTCCGTCTGGTCCGCGCCATTTAAAAACTTTAAGACGGCCCACGCAAAAAAACAAAACTGCATTAAGTGGCTCAGGAAGGGTGGCCGACAAGGGCCAAATGCACTGCGACGGCCGAATGTGTCTCAGTTAAGGAAAACCGCTTCAAGTATAGAAACGATTCAAATTAGCAAACTCTAAACGAGTCAAAACGAGGTACAAAAAGAGGGACGTGGTGCAAAGGGAAAAACGTGCTGCAAAAAAACAAAGACAAATGCAGCGTCATCAAACGCGCCGCAAAAAGAGAAAACGATGCACGCACCGAACAAACAATACAAACCAAGAAACCATCTTCTAAAGAACAACGCTTCATAACTGGTCACTACAAACGGAAATGCTCTCAGCGTTACAACTCAGTGGAAAGACACATGTGATGGAGAGAAACAGAACAGCTGACTGAACCTTTCCTTTCCAGTGTGCCTACGGGTTCCAGCCTCCTCTGTTCCCTGCACTTGAAAGGGAGGTTTCCGGACCTGGGCACAAGCCGGAGCCACTCTCCTATGCTCTGTCGACCGCTACTCAGCTAAAGCCAGCTGCCACCACACTAGGGCTCCCTCCTATCAAGTGGCCCAGGAGGAATGGCTCTCCATACTTCCGCAGGTGAAGTCCAAGAGACTAGTCCCCAGGTTCATCGGTTCCTTTGAGATCCAGAAGGTCATCAACCCTGTGGCTGTCAGGTTAAAGTTGCCCCGGTCCTTGCGGATACATACTACATTCTATGTCACCAGGGTCAAGCTGGTCTGGTTCCTGCAGCTCGGCCTCCCCCTCCTCCGCCATGGCTGTTGGACAGAGGCCCGACCTACACTGTTCATCAACTCATTCAGTCCCACCATCATAGGAGGGGACTCCAGTACCTGGTCTATTGGGAGGCATATGGCCTTGAGGAGATGTCTTGGGTCCCTGCACGACACATCCTGGACAAATGCCTCATCAAAGAGTTCCACCATCATTGTTCTGACCCACCATCACAGATCACAGCCATCCCCGTCCACTAGGTGGCCTAGTCAGAGAAATCCTTCTCCTCAGCCACCGACATCAGTAGCAACACTGATGACTCCTCCTCCGACAAGGACGGGGCATCTTGGGACTCAGAGATAGAGATTGATGAGGTTGTCGTGGAGGAGTTTGATCATTTGATCTAATCAGAAATTTGCGTGAAATATTGTCATAATCAGCTTTTCAGTTCTTGAGTTACAGCCAAAAATAGTTTCGTTGAGGTCACAGTAACCTTTGACCACCAAATTCTCTCCAGGTTTTCTTGCTCCTCCAGTCACAATGGAGTTGTAGAAACACCTGGGTTCCTTAGCTAAGCCAAAGTATTTTACAATTGCATTGTAGGCAGTACTGTCACCAAAGAAGATATTCATTTGCGTCATGATTACAAAGATTTTACAGTTTGAATGTTTAAGATGCAGGCCTCTATACACCAGTATTACTTCATAAGAACTTACAATGACTGAAATTAAAAAAAAAAAAAAAAAAGGAAAGTGTATGACGGCCCCCATCATATCACAAGGGATATTCCAATGCTGTGTTACCTTCATAGTCTCCAAGATGATTACAGGAGAAGCTCAGTGGGAGGTGAAATAAAGCTGTACAGCTTGTTCTATAGCTCGCATCAGATGACTTAATCAGGCCATAAAGAAGGCCTCACTTACAGATGCCGTGTTGCCCCTGTGCTCTGCATTTCATCGGCCCCAGGGAAGGGTGAAATATGCTTCTTCTGAAGGTAATGTGCCCTATCTCTGTCCAAGCGGTGACAAATTTATCACTCCCCTCAACTATTTACAATCCATCTGAGCCGTGATGATGAGGCTTGTGTTATTTAAGCTGCAGAGGTACAGCCATGTTGATAATATTGCTGTTGCAACGTGCCAACAAAAGGACACAGTAAAAGGAAAAAGAAAAAAAAAGAGTAGAAGAAATAGAAATATCATTTCATCTGTGAGGTTATGTAGTCCCCACATGTGCCACCTTTTGCTGGTTTACCATGACATGATTAAAGGAAACCAAGAATGACATGCGTTACAGCATGCAATTCAAAGAGGTATTGCAGCTTGAAACATCATAAAAGCTAATGTATTCCAGTCAATCCACCTCACATATCAATGCACTCAAGCTGGGATAATTTCGCACTCCTACTGTGCTGTCATGGTCTCACCTCAAGGTGCTTTAAAAATAATATGTCTTTTTATTGAGCGGCACTTGGAAGCAACTGGAAACATTTTGAAAAATGTGAATGAATATCGTACGCAATTTAGTTGTTGTCCTCAGTATCCAAGTTCACAAACTTGCAGAACCTCGTGTTTGATCTAAAAAAAATGAAGAATCAAATTATTACATTTATCCATGTGTGACTAACTTGATTATTAAGGAGACCCAGATTCCTGAGCAATTAAAACTGAACCAGAGGCAGGTGATATACGCTTGTTTACAAGTAGAATTCCTCTTAGCTAATTTGCAATTCTGTTTTAATGACTCTAATTAGACACATTCCAAACTACTATACACAGGACCATTACTAATGCGCCTAAGATGTACACAACCATAATCAATAAAACCTGCAATCCTGCAATTTGCAATAACTGTATTACTGTTGCCACAACTATTATCAATAAAACCTAATTTGCAATCATTGTATAACTGTCGGCCACGATGAAGAGCCAATAATATGTTAATCGAATGAAATGATCTGATAAATCGAAACTACACAAGCAACGTGAAATTTAGATATGTAAAATAAAACTGCATTAATAATATGGGATATCATTTCTAGAAGTAGCTGGACATGTTATATCATTCTGAAATCTTATTTTCTTTTTTTTCTTTTTTATCTCTTTTCTTACCTTTAATCTTGCAGAAGCAATATTATTTCACCCATCAGCTAGTTTGCTTGCTGGAACATGTGCTTCTTTTACCCACATCTATCCAAAAAATTAAATGGCCAAATTGCCATGAAATTAGCACCATGTCCATGCTCATGATATTAGAAATTACCTCCGATTACTCAACATACACTCATACAACCCTTTCTTTGTAGGCTATCTGATAAATTATCCACCTCTGCTTGTGTGCAGACTCATCAGCAAATCTGCTCCATTATGCAGGACTGTGTTCGCATGTTAACGTGCCCCAAACTGCTGGACAGCACATGAAGAGAGACATGAGGCTACTGAGAGCTGCTGAACGGCTATTTAAGCATTTCTACTGTACATTTAACATGAGCACAGTGCCGTGAGGTGTTGTCACAACATCCTGCCAACCCACCACACGCATCACACACCAGCGAGTGTATGATGCGTGTGGTGAGAGAGAGATGAGGGGTTGGGATGGTGAGGGGGGGCGCACATATTACCACCTCAGTATTCTAAATGTAGTATTTTTTGGGGGGTTTTTACTATTTAATCTTCAGGAGTCTTCCGGTTTCTGCATTGAACATCTTAAACATCTATCACCCAATTGTCTGCAACCGATAAAGTTATTCGCACCCAGGGTAGAATCATGCATGTGGCTACATACACCCGGGTGTATTGGGTGCATAACATGGCAGGGAACAGCACCCAAGTGTCTTTACCCAGGCACAATTAGCATGAATGCCATGGATGATTTCTGACAGAACGTGTGTCTCACAGTGAGCCAATCAATAGATAGAATGGATAAAATGGCCCTGTCTGGAGAATTTGTACTTCCTCCCGAGAATTAGTTTCAAAACTTCTTGTGTGATCTTGGAAGCTAAGCAGGGTTGGGCCTGGTTAGTATGTGGATGGGAGACCGTCTGGGAACACCAGGTGCTGTAATCCTCCAGCAGGCCCATCACCTGCAGGAGGAACCGTATGTGTCCGGTGCAATGTGGATCGGACAGCAGGCCGCTGCTGCCCCCTCAACCCGGATCCGAATAAGTGGAAGAAGACGAATGAATGAAGTTACAGTCCAACAGCAAAAACTACATGGATGCACATGGAGTCAAATGTGGTATGACGGGAACCATGAAAGCAATAGTATTGACTTGAAAGCAACCACAATATTTTCCAGGGACTGGGAATGTGAAAAGTCTGGAAGGACCTTAACACTGGACACAACCAACTTAAAACCAAGTGGTGAATAAGCACGGATACTGGTTAGCTGGGTAATATACACATTTTAGCATCCAAAGGGTCAAATGTTTCCAAAGGAAGGCATTTGAATACTGGATGCACATTTATCAGGGGGACAGAGGCATGACTCCAAATTCATTTTTGAACTCACACTACCAGAATGTTGAAGTAAGCCAGTCACTATAGCAATGTCATTTCTGGGTGTGATACAACAAGAGCAACACGGAGGGTGCCCTTTACAGATATGTGTATTTGTTGTACGTCATGGGTTTGATGATAATAACATGAAAATTTAGTCTGTGTGTTTTTTTTATGTTTTTTTTTTTTTTTTGGTCGTTCTTGTTTTTTCAGATGCTAACAGTAGTTTGTGTACATAACTTAATTGTTAATATGTTTTTTGTGTTTGAACAATCACTACATACTTTTTCTCACTCAGGGTTCCTCGCCTTCTCAGAAAACACCTACAGGTTCCTCAGCGTGAGAGCTGAGAGCTGAGAACTATGGTCATATCTATTTCCAGCAGTGCGTAAACAAAAACCTGAAAAAGTTCCTCCAGTTGGAAAGCAACTAATGTTGCTTGGCTGTAAAACTGTCGTGCCAGCTTTAGCGGTAATCGTATGTCAGCGCTGTGTTCCCAGCTTGTTTCAACACATCACACATATAATCTGTGTATGAGCCCATACGGAGACTACAGAGACATGAGCTTTAAACTTCAATATTTTCAAAGCCGCTTTCTCTCTTATCCCTGCTCTTTTTAATGAAATACAATACCAGCTGGATGTCTGCCAAAGGGTCATATTTTGCACTCAGTTGTGAGAACATTGCAGTGTTAGCACCAACTAGAAGCAATAATATTCTACTTCTAAAGGGCAATACAGCACTAATGAAGAGTGATGATCCTCATTGATGGTAACTAGACAACCAACATTCTTGTCATTCTAATTACCAGGGGCCTTGTGTCACTTTAATTAGTCATTTTAACCCTTGACTCTCCTTTGCGAAACTGTTTGATCCATGACTCTGATAAGGGCACTTTATCATATCAACCACAGGGATTTAGAGGTGAGTATCACTCACTACTGCATTGTTATTATTTGCCACTTATTGCAGCCAGTTTAAGAATTATAGATTTTTTTATACACAAACTCTCCGTCTGTTCAGTGCTGTGATTGGTATTAGCCAATAAAACATCATGATGATATCAGAAAGTACCAAAAAAGAAAGAAATATACCCAAATTAATTTTTGCACGTAACCAGGCGTTTGGTTTTTCATTTTCATTGTATTGTATTACTTTTGAGGATAATTTTGTTACGGTAACTGGATAAGAACATGTCCTATGCTAATTTAGTAGACTACGTGCTTTTTTCTGGGAGGTCCAGTGCTTTTATCTAAGTCTGTGATTTACTGTATTTCTTGGGAAACCTTTAGACGTGTTTGAGAGTAAGTGGGATCTTGTTGCTTGTTGATCATAGGGGAACAGAGGTAAAAGAAGTGAACACCCTTTCAGATGACATTTACATCATGTCATAAAGCATCTCAGTGAACAGAGAAGATGGTTTAGTAACAGATATTTCCTGTCCACAGGTCATGAATTTCTGGGAGAGAGTATAAGAAAATTGTCCTCCAGTGATAATTGGCCATAATAGTTGAAACTGAAAATGTCAAGACCCTTGTGGATTCTTACTTTGTATTACACACGCACATACACGCATTTCAATGGCTATCTTCGTGAGGACATTCATGGTTATAATGCATTCCTCCGCCACTAACCCCAGCCTATACGCCATTGTAACCTCTAGGCTAAAACCAAGTCTTAATCCTCAAACTGCAAACTGGCTGTGGAATGTGTCTCAGAAAGTCTTGGTATAAGATGGTATGAAGTTACTTTAGTTATGTAACTAACTCACCAGATTTGCCAAATGCCAAATTGAAATTCATATTCAAAGCATTAGTGATATAATGTCAATATTTTGTTATCAACAGCAGAAAGTCAAAAATTAACTTGACTTATATATGCTATCCTGCAACACAAACTTGTGTTTTGAATTGCTTGTGGCAATATCAATGAGCGTATGATTTTGGCTGTCGTTGGTCACCATTTGTTTGTCATTTTTGGTTTTGAAC
>CAAKHG010017669.1:0-12767 GCA_901007715.1 Dactylopterus volitans
TCCTCCTATGGTGCATACATCCGTCAGCCACAACATTAAAACCATTGCATGTTTATCATAGAGTATAATGCAATGCCCATGCAATAAATTCTCCCTTCAGGAGGAGATTTGTTATAGGACTGTAATTTGTGATGCTGATGAGTCTGTATTGGGTTATACTAAAAGGTGTCCCTAATATTTTGGTCATCCCACTCAGACTGACATTTCCAAAAAAATTGCTCAAAACCCGCTTTACTTTGGCTTTTAACCGATTATTATTATTAATTTTATTTTAGCCATGTGCTTTTAATATGAATGTTTTTGATGAAATTTATGCACTTTAGGTTTTTGAACCCTTTAACCTTTCGTATTTTGTTTACTTATTATTATTAATTTTTATCATTATTTCTATCTTGTGATTTTATTGTCTTTTAGCTTTTAGCTCCAGTGTTTCCTCACTGGGGAGCCTCCACACTTGGAGTTGTGTCCAGTCTGCCTGCAGGGACGTCGCCCTGGAGATGTCTCCTGGCCTGGGGGGCCGTGGGGCTCTGCACAATGTGTGGAGTCTTCCATGGTCCACCGGGTCGGGGTCTGGTCTCTCTCTGTGGTGGCGTTCCCTGTGGCCATGGGTTGTGATCCTTCCCGGTGTGGATGCTCTCCAGTGGGTAGTGCTTTCCTCACCCTGATCCACAGTGCCTTTCCATTGTCTCGTGGTTGCTATGCCGTAGCTCACGTTTTTCATCCAGTGTCTAGTGGGTATGTGTGCGGGTGGGTCTGTTTTCCTGTGTGTTTGAATGCGTGTACGTGTGCCTGCATGTGTGCTCATATTGTGGGGGTGGCTTTTTTTAACAGTTGTACTTGGTTTATAGTTGTATTTGATTTTATGTTATGAAGCACTTTGTGTCGCATTGTAAATGTCTGAAAGGTGCTATCAAAACAGTTTGATTTTGATCGGATTTGATATAATTAGGTTGCCAAAATATTAGGGGCACTTCTCTGTATAACCCAGTACAGTTTAACAGCATCATAAAATTACAGTCCCTCTAACAATCATTAAAAAAAAATTTCAGCACCTCTCTTAAAAATATTCAATAAAAATTCAATATAAATCTCCTCCTGAAGGGAGAAATTATTGCAGGGTGTTGCATTATATTTTTATGGTAAACATGCAGTGGTCATAATGTTATGGCTGATTGGTGTATAATATTATAGAAAAGTGATGGTCTAAGGCAAAGTTAGAGGTGAAAAGGTGAGCAACTACAGCAGCTCTAATACTAACCTGCAAAAGGTATGAAGGCGTGTCTCATGCTGACGGAGAAAGTTGGAGCTTGTTCTCCACCTTCAGCTGTAAATAAAGGAGTCACCACAGAGTGTCCATTGTTTCTGAAACAAAAGAGCATTATTAAAAAAACCCACCTCATCTGTCATTGCGAGTACATTTACTACCTCAACTGCAGGGAAACTAGAATTACTGGCACACAGCTGTATGCTTCTGTCGACCAGTCAAGTTGCAGTTTACAACCATTTCTCTTCCGAGTATATGCAGTGCAAAAACGTCATCATTTTGTCTTGCTTTAATATACCAAGATATGTGCTTTGTGATGTCACCGAGACCTTGACCTTTGACCACAGACCACCAAAATCTAATCAGGTACGCCCGAGTTGACATTTGTGCCAAATCTAAAGAAATTCCTTTCAGGCATTCCAGGAGTATAAAGTTCACAAGAATAATACAGATCACAGTGAAGTTGAGCTTTGGCCTTTTGTAAACAAAATGACCCTAGCCCTGTGAATTTAGTCATTCTTGTGGAATTTTGTCAAACGCCTCCCCACCACCAGCAACACCAGAAAAAGTTGCTAGATCGGTTGCTGGCTGCTTTTGAGAAAAAAAGTCGCTAAGAAGAGTTGGAAAGTCACCAGATTTAGCGAGACAGCCGGCAAGTTGGCAACACAGCGGTGTGTGTGGACGCTAGCAGCCCTGATGTTGCGTCATGGGTTAAAATTAATACTACCATGGGTTTTGGTATATTTTAAATGAAACTGTGTCCTTGATCCAGAGTTAACAATTTCTTTTCCTCCTAGTCTTCCTGAGAAATCATGTTCACAAGAATGGGACGTATGTACAGACACCAAATGAATATCCAGATTCTTTTAAAGAATGAAGCACATAAGATAACATTTAAGTATTAACTGTTCCTTAAGCTGATGGGCATCATGTGAAATGTGTAATAAATTGTCTCCAGGCATCTTGTGTTTCAGGCCCCTCTTTGACAACCACTTTATAACTATGGTTGTCTGCAGTGAAATATCATCCAGGGACGGACTGACCAACCTTGGTTTTGTTGTCCTGTCTTGTGAAGGTGGGCTCTCACACACCAACGTGGGCATGTAAATCTCAAAGTCTTTAGGGACATTCTGTATGTTGGGTTCAGTGAAGCTCACTCGACCTAACAGCAAAATAAACTGAGTCAATGTGGGCTCCACAAGTACAGTGGAGAAAAAAGAAAATCATATGATAAAAATTTTAAATTACAATGATATGAAGTAATATGAAATGAAGGGATATTTCACCTGTGGCTGTGTGTGTTTGGGCAATGGGGTATATTCTGTCCATTGCCAGAAGAGGGTGGTACTGCTTTTCCCTCTGGAGGGGAAACACCACTTTGGTCAGGGCATTTGTGATCCTCCTCCACTCCAGAATCACCCCTGGCAACGGATGCAGAGGGCAAAGCTTCTCCAGAACATCCTGACAACATCATCACATTTTAGTTTGCAAATGTATTCTCTCAAGTTATAAAGTCTTACTAGACTAACTAGAACTACTGCCCTGCAGTTGCATGCCTCCTCGAGCGAGTCATGCTGCAGATAACATCCATGGAGGTCAACAACACATTGAAAGATGGCTGTAAATGGACGGTATTAAATGTATTCTGAGCAGAAAATGTCATCTCTTCATCATCCTACTAAAAATGTGTCTAAAATTCTATAATCAGCAAATCAGCATATAGGTTCTGCCCAAAAACATACTGACCCCTGACCACCAAAATCTAGTCAGGTCATCCTTGAGCCTGAGATGACATTTGTGCCAAAATTGGATGGAATGCCAATCAGGCACTCTATGAATCCTCAGAGTGGGATGAATCTCAGAAAACTGTGAAGTTGCATCATTTTGTCCTTTAAAACATTTGGCACATAATATTGAGGGTTATGACCAAAATGGGTTTATACATTGACCTTGGACCTTTTTACCACCCATGTCCAATCGTGCCTGAGCTGGGGATTAGACTTGCCCACCTGGTGTTTCTGAGATATCACATTCACGGGATAGTATTGAAGTCCTGAGATATCTTGTTTACAAGCCAGACAGATTTGAGGTCACAGTGACCTTGACTTTTAACCCATGGTCACCAAAATCTAATCACTTGATCCTTGACATTTGTGCCAAATTTGACAGAGATCCCTCCATTGCCCAGATACGCCATTCACATGGGACAGACGGATAAACAGACAACCTCTGGCCTCAGCTATTGCCGGCATGGATGATTCATCTCATCGTCTTCCGCTTGTTCCGGTTACGGGTCGCGGCCGTGCTGGAGCCGATCCCAGCTGACAAGGGGTGAACGGCGGGGTACACCCTGGACGAGTCGCCAGCTCATCGCAGGGCCACATGAAGGACAGACAACCACTCGCACGCACACCTACGGGCAATTTAGAGTAGCCAGTTAACCTCAGCATGCTTTTGGAAGGTGGGAGGAAGCCGGAGAACCCAGAGAGAACCCACGCAGACACGGGGAGAGCATGCAAACTCCACATGGAAAGAACCTGCGACCTTCTTGCTATGAGGCAACAGTGCTAACTACCGCACCAACGTGTCGCCCGCATGGAAGATTGCAAAACAATAATGTCAAATGTATGCAGAGTTAGGAATTTTGTGTGTAGCAGTAAGTGTAGCAGTAAGTGTTTCACCTTGGTGGTGCTGAACTTCTTTCCAAGCCGCTCTCTACCGCCACCTCTGCGAGTGTAGCCCAGAGTCTTCTTACCCTTTGCTCCGCTCAAGTCACCGTTTGGTGGCAGGTGAAGCTCAAAGAACAAAATCTAAAATGCAGAAAGCGATACATCTGAAGATTTACGATACATTGCCGCTTCTTGCCCGTGTGTCTCACATTCCAGTTTGATTCGACAGACATGTCTGATGTGAGAGGAAAGTGTCTGACCTGCGCGATGTCGTCAACACTGGTGAGAGAGAAGCTGTGCCCGGCCAGGTTGTATGCCCGAGATTCCAGCACCGTCAGCTTGGCTTGCATCACATGCTTTTGTCTTTCGCACTCTTCAACACTGAAGCCCACTCCGTTCAGTTCCAACAAAGCCAAACACAGCTGGGAAGGCATCTCGATGCGCCTGAATGAGTCTGACCCAAGCAACAACGATATATTAATGGCATTAATGGCACGGTCATTACAGTTTTTATTGCTGCTGAAATATTGCAAATGTGCTCTTTCCCACCAAGCAAGCCATCTCTCTCTAGTAGACCAGTGAGATGATTCATGACAGCATACACAAGTACGCTCTTGGCTGCTGCCCTCACGCGGGGGCAGTGTGCATGTGCGTTCCCGAGTCCATCCAATAGAGGTAATTCTTCAGAACAGTACACGGTCACCATGTTGGGTAGAGTCCTCTCCTCGTAGCTGGGGTCCAGCAGCCAGCATGCCACCTCAAGTAAACATATGAAGAAGAATCTAACTGCAGAGGAAGACGGTCTTTTGATAAAAGCAATATAGCTTTATCATTAGCATGGCTTCATTACGATGCGAAAACATACACGCTTCATGGGACATGATCAAGGCTTGGTTAAACTAACTCGGATCTTCATTTGACTGTGGAGGCATGCATAAACAAAAAAATGCGGGTGTACAATCTGTCGTTTGAACAAATCAAACTAAAATGAGAAGTCCACCAGATGACATGAGAGACTTCTGCTGGAGAAAGGGAAGTTTAACATTGAAAATTTAAAATAGTTTCCCCTGAACAAGTTCTGGTACTGCAGTTTCAAGTTTGTTTTTGACATTTAATCAAATTTATGTAGATAATAAAGTATTGGTATTGCATATTTTACAAATAATCCCGCTTAGCAATGGTGCAATTATAGAGTTTATGAATTTATGAATATAAATACACTTAATTGACTTTTCTCTCACCTTGGGGTCTTCACATTTGCCCTCTAAGCTGATACCACAGCTCAATACCAGTGTCTTGTACACCTGGATGATGTCATACATTATGACTGCACCCCCTCCAGGACTGGCTGATGGCCTGTTCACACAGGCCTGCACCTTCTCCAGCCTCTCACTCACTGGCAAATCATCATCCAGGGCAGGCGGGGCCAGACTTGAACTCAAACCTGAGATATAGCAGACACCACGATAAAAGGAACACGGGCGATGTCATTTGTCATACGTGTGTAAGTGTGTGTGTGTGTTTGTTTGTGTATCAGTACCTTTGCTCTGCTCTTGCTGAAGGGATATGTAGTATGCATCTCTTGCTCCCCAGCAGACAGAAAGTCCAATCAGCAGCAATCCTTCGCTGTCTCTTACTGGAAAGCCATCAGGCCTGTACAGCTTCTGATGAGATGTTGGCACTGCACAGATGCACATAGACGGCATTAAGCACATGTTATACTCATGGTGTTTGAACGCTGCCTTGTGATGCCAAAATATGAACATCAGACGAATGTTTGACATTAATTAATAAATCACATTTCAGAGTGTCAATCACCTCTCTTGCGTTTCCCTTCTACCTCCCCCTCGGGCTCCTGTCTGCGCTCCTTCTTTTCACAGGCCAAAGCTAGCGAGTACCGATCTTTTGTTTTCCACTCCTTAATGAAAGTGTCGAAGAGGCGTCTGTCACTTGCCACATCGATGATGGAGAAAGACCTGGAGTTGCTGAAACAGGGAGATGCATCTTGGGAGAGCTGAAGAGTGAAGCCTTTGGAACTCTCAGGCGACTCGGTATCAGGGTGAGGCCGCGGCTGGGGGCTGGAGGGGCAGTCTCGGGGAGGGCTACGCTTCTGATAGGTGTGAGGTGGTGGTTTGGTTGCAATGTGTAAAAGAGAACTGGTGTGTGTTTTGGTGTGCTGCTCGGATTCAGTTGCAGCTTCATGCTGGTGCTGCGGCAGGTGATCAGACATAGATTCGGGCTGCTTATTGACAGCAAAACCTTTTGACAGATCGTTACTCTGTTTTGGGTGAACTTGAAGAGACTTTGGAGCTGCTGGTTTTCCAGCCACGAGTGTTGATGGAAGGGACTGGTTAAGCGTCTCTGTGGTGAGAGGTGACTGGACAGATGAGGTGGTCAGTTTTATTCTTGGCGTGACGGGGGTCTTTTCCTGAGTAGGGGGAATGAGGTCACCAGCAAAACCTGGTCTCTCTGTCGCAGTCTCAGTGTTGTGTCTTGAGGGTTGGTGCGCTTGAGTTTCACTCTCTGCAATCTGCACATTCAGCTCTCTGCTTCTCCTGCCCGCCTGTATGGAAAGTTTAGGTGCTCCCGGAGCCTCAGCTGTGTTTCCAGCAGCAGCGTGTGTGTTATTGCCTGTGAGGCCCGACGCAGGATTCTGCCAGGGCTGATCCGACATACTTGGCCAGAGGTCAAAAATCTCTTGTAGCCCAGGACTGCATTGAAGGCTATTTTCAGGTGCATTTTGAGGATGTGTATGTTTGGATGCTATGTTCATTTTCTCATCCCTTTCCTTTTCATTGTTCTCAACCTGTTTCTTTTCACTCACTCCTGGTTTATCATAATTTGGTGTAATTTTATCATCCTCCATTTGAGTTGTCGTCGCAGCTGGTACAGCAGCAGAGCTGTTAGTAGTTTGTGGCTCGAGCTGTGCAGGCCCAGATTGTAAATTAGACAGACGCTCGTCAGGTAGAACATATTTTGGTTGCTGTGCTTCATGATGGTTGGCCTCTTTTTTTCTCAGCACACTCAGCCTCTCCAGAAAGCGCTCGCCCACTAGCAATGAGTCACCCCACTCTGACAGGTTAAAGAAGGACTCGCCCCATTGGATTGCCTCATGCGTCTCTGCTTCCTGGTTGGCAAGCAGCTCGCTGCGGCGTCGCTCCTGGGCCGACAGAAGGGGGCGCTTGTCTGTGACGTCCTGGCCGACAGATTCCTCTTCATCTGACTGGTCGATGATTTGGTGTGGGCTCAGACCAGCCAGCAGGGAGCTGTCGTACAGGCTGTCAAACAGGAAGCTACTGCTTCTGTTGATATTCTCAAAAGCAGCTTCACCATCACCACCTTCGTCCAGATTATTGCCATCAGCGGGATCAGGAGAAATCTGTGAAAACATCATAATCTTTGACTTTTAAGGCGCAAAATATTTTTTATTTTATATTATGCGGTCATTACATCATCAATCACTCACCTGGTGGCTGGTGTCAAGAATGAGCTCCATCTGGCTATCTGTGAGAGAAATATTGATTCTGGGACCAGTGTTGTCTGAGACTTTGAGTGTGGACCTTCCATCAGCTGTGTTTCCTACCAGCTCTACAGCTGCATCTATCATTTCCTCTTCTCTTAGGTTTTCTCTTTCTAGCAAGTGATTCATACTTCTTTCGTTCCCATCTCGGTGTTCATGGACTGGCTGAACAATGATTCTTTCTGTCTGTGTGTCCAGTTCAAAGCTGTCGCCAAAAGTCTCCTCCCCATTTCTGACATCTGCCTGAGCTTCCTCATCCCTCTCTTCTTCTGCATACAGCTCGGGAGATGAAAATGTGTCCACCTCTGTGCGCTCTACCCTCCTTCGCTTGACCTCAGGTGAAAACGAGGGCACTGAGGCTGAAGGAGAATCTATAATGTCTGTGTGTGTGGGAGTGCAAACCTTAGAGGGAGCTGTAATGGTAGTCACTAAGGCTGGAGACGTGACTACAGTAGTGACTACAGTGTTGTTGTCTGACGAGTGCGACGTCTGCGCAGTCAACTCTGGTAGGCTTTTGTCCGTTTGTATGGAATGGAGGACTTTACTTAGCACACTTGAATACTTAAGTTTCCCTGGCTGCACAGGTGACGCATCGAACTCGTTGTTGTCGACTTTTGCGGTCTTCATGGAGACACTTTGTTGTTCTTTGATTCTAGAAATCGGGGCCCTAAAACAAGGTGAAGACATGGTGGAAGGACCAGGTTCAGGAAGTGGTTGGGGCTGAAGCAGAGGGCTGGATAGAATCTCGGACAATTCTTGTGTTAGGCTTCTTTTGGGACTTACGGGCTGATTTGCTTCTGATCTGACTGAGACTTTGTGCACTGCTGCAATGAACTCTTGGCCTCTTTGGTCTGAATTCTCACTATTTTTTCTGTCTCTGTTCTCTGTATTTTGATCTTGATTGCCTGTTTCATTTGCTTCAGATATATTTGTTTTCCTATGTTCTTGCTTTTCTTTTGTTTCCCTTTCCACTGGAACTTCACTTCCTGATATTTCTCTTTCACTCATGTCTTCCTTCCTGAGCTGCTCCAATTGTCTCTTTAGCTCCATTGCGTCAGGTTTACACTCTGTATGCTTTCTCCTGGCGTCTTCTTCTTTCTTGCTTTCCATTTCTTTTTGATTCATTATTTTTTCATTTTCCTTTCTCTTTTTTATAGATCCATCCATATCTCCTCTCTTGCTTTTCTTAACACCATCTCCTTCTTGGTTGTCTTTAGTTCCCTCTGTGTTTTCTTCATCTGAGCTGGAACATGAGCTAGAGGAGTCAATACTGTTATTGTCTTCAGTGCTGTTGACAGCAGGAACCCCAGGAGGAAGCAATGTCGGGTCCCACTGAATTCCTAGCTGTGCCAGGTCTTCCTGGAGAAGGGACCTTGCCTCAGACACAATCTCAATGGCTGCTTCCTGTTCTGTCAGAGCACGCCCACCGGCGACCCAAACGCAGCGGAGTTTTCGTCGCTCAGCTGCCTCCATCTCGCTCTCATCCACTGCACGCTTTGAGCTTAGAAAGAGACAGTTCAACACCGACATTAGATCTGAAGCCATACTACCAAAGCTCTGTGCAGTGGTGGACTCATGTCTGATGGTTGCACATATCTAAGCTACTCACAGGTCAGCATTGGTCTCATATTTAGGGTTGTCCCTGCCTTTGCCTTCAAACTAAAGGAGGTTGCTCGTTAACGCAACAATTTAAAAGATTTTCTTTTAAATGAATGAATTTTGTAACACAATGGTGCTTGACCTCCTGCCACTGATGAGTGTTGCAATATTAACGTATTTGCGGAATTTCGAATTGGGTGTCTGTGCCAACATTCCTGGGGAAGAAAATAATTATAGCTGATGCTAACCAAATGTTTCCTGCCGCTGTAGCTTCACATTGAAAGCTGAACAAACGTTGACTTTAGTTATGAAGTAGTCACAGTACTTGTACTGTGTTTGTCCTTGAGCTTATTACTGAGAACTGTAGTTCATCAACAATGCAATTACAAAAGAAGGTTGCATTCATTTTCAGCATTTTTCTACAGCACGTCAGTTTGAAATATTACTGAGAGTACTGGACCATGAAGAAGCAGCCACAGTGGGCTGTTAGATGACAGGCTGCTGCTTCAAATTCTCTGCAAGGTCAGACTGTGCTGTTTGCAGCATAAAGCCAAATCATAATTGCTCTCAGAATGGGCAAAAAAGGCAAATCATTGCCTGACCTCATTAAAATGACAATAGTTTGTTTTGCTGCCTCCAGAATTCTGATACACTAGCTGTTTCCACCAGTAATTGCAGGTGTTGCCAAAGCAACCAAAACTAAATTCTTATGGATGACAACTTAAATGCATTTCTTAATAGCGGTATAAATATCAGTCTGTCAGGGTGCATTAATTTGAGATTAGATCGACAACCTCTTTTGTCTGCTGTACCACTCTAACATTGCTTTGTATTAGAAATAAATTGCATTCCTTAATAAACAATGTGTGAGAGCTACAGGTTATTGTTTCCTGATTTAGATTTGTTACTTTGTTACAATTCATCTCTATATAGGGGCTCACAAATTTGTTTAGATGCATGATAAAATGAATGCAATCCAACTGGAATCAGTTCATCTTTGAACACTTTGAAGCAGCATTTAGCAGGTTATCTGTACTGAAAAAAATGTGACGTGAGAGTGAGCATCTGATCCATTTCCTCTTGATAGCAACGCTTAAAATTGGGATATAGAACAGTGAGTTATGAACTCTTTTCTTCAAAACAGGAAACAACTGTGTATGTACACAAATAAGGGAAACAAAGCAAATGCTATACTATGACTCATTTCAGCTGCTGGTAATTTTTTGTGCAATGCATGCATGTTGTCAAGGGACTGGTATTCTTACACATTTTTACCTTACAGGTGAACTTAAACACACCTACCTCTTAAATGGGACAGCATTCCTTAAAGCTTTCTCCACATCAGCCACTGAAGCCCTGGCTAGTTCAGCAACAGTACAGAGGCCTTGCGTATACAGTGCTCGGGCTTGTGTTGCGCTCAGAAGAGAAACCCTAACCAGGTCAACCAGCTCCCTCTGGACTCCAAAGCTCAGCCTGGTCTGATACTGCGACAACAGCAGCTCCATGTTGTTCCAGCCCAGACGTCTGCAGAACACTGTTACCATACCTGAGGGATAAACATTTGATTTACAGTCACTGAATGATGAATGAGTTGGGTTTTGCTTCCTGTATGTATGTATGTATGTATGTATGTATGTATGTATGTATGTATGTATGTATGTATGGAGGGATGTATGTATGTATGTATGTATATATGTATGATATGTATGTTTCTTTCTATGTTAACACAGATTGTCAAAAATCATCCTGCATAGACTTGCTCTGTCCTCCATTTACAATCAGACAGCAAAGTGGAGTCTATGCTGCATTTCCATCACTCTATGGTGCTCCTGCTGTTTTGCAATCAAATATTTATTTCTGTCATCTCGTTTCATGTTTCGTCCTGTGCAGGAATTATGTGCATCCAAATCCATCTATCAGCATCGGGGCTTTTTGTACCTGCATAGGTAGCAGCAGACTGCTGGAGAGACTGTAACTGCCCACGATTACAACTGTATTTGGATGCTACTGTCCCCAAAGGCACCTCATTCACCAGATCCTGGAGTACCAGAGTGGTGAAAAACCTGTGGAAAAGATGACAAAGAGGGACTAAAGTCCTATCTGATCAAAGCAATATTTAACTTGGGCTTTGGGTAAATACATCATTTCCAGGATTACACAGCACAATAACTTAAATACCTGAACAATATATTTTTTCTGTAGCTGTGGTTTGCTGTTGTTTAATTGCAGTATAACTGTCAATCTGTTGTAATTCAGTTTTGTCCCATGTTACGTCTCTGTCACCAGGGTCAGAACAAATAAACGCTTAGATTAGAATTACAATTGAATGCATTTTATCAGAATAGCCCTACAACACACTGGATCAAAATCATCCACAATGCAATATCACGATCTTCACAAATGTACCTTTACTGGAGCACTACTGTATTAGATTGAAATAGACTGTCAGTGAGTGTTTTATATCTATAAACCCTATGTTATGCACTGTGGTGTATTTAATGAGCTGTCAGACATAATACTGAAGAATGTATCATCTAATTCACATTAAAATATTTTACCGTTTATGAATCGCCATTTGTCTACGCTGCTTTTCTGTCTTGGTGACAAGTTTGCCACTGACGGAACGAGCGAGAAATCCTTCCTGAACGCCCACCAGCTCTGCAACTCTCTTCATTGATGATGACAGCTGCTCCCACAGACAGAAGAACTGATACCAATCTATGGTGGTCCACTCTGCATACAATGGAGTGATCTGGAGGAAGTTTTGGATAACATTTCTACATCTCAAATTGCACTCATAGTAATTACTATTTTTGAGAGGATTCATGTGTTGTTCATGACTTTAAGGAAAGGACAAATGAGAGAACCGTGGCAGGGCTGGAATTTAGTGGTGATGTAGCGGTTAGGTAGGGCTGAACATAGTTGACTGAATGTCTATTGACAAGTAATAATACAAGATTGTGTACCAGATAGAGAATGTGCAAGTCATTTTCCAGCACAAAGCTCTTCATTGCCCGCTGGAGATCCGCAAATATTCCCAGAGCCTCGGGAGGGGAGAGGGAAGAGGAAAGGGTGGCAGCACCAAGTTGAGTGGGACAGTACCGCTCATCTGGATATCCAGAAACATCAGTGGAAATAAGTTACAATAGTGGTGAGAAAAACATTTTTCTTGGCTCATGTGATGAACAGTATAACCACAAAAGAAAAGAATGAATATAGACAGCTATTCTTCACATTGCAAGGAAGTTTCTGGCTGAATTTTTCAAATATCAGTTGTTATTATTAGAGGAAAGAATATGTTAGAGGATCATCTCATTACTGGGGGGTTATGTTATCAGGTAGCAGTGATATCAAGCAGAGTGTGAGGACAGCCCATAGTAAGATGCTGCTCTGGCAACTGTGTGATTACCTTGTCCGTCCTTTTGGAGGCTGACAAATTCATTCTCAATCAACCATTCAACACAGGTCTCTATGGCTCCCTTGCTGGTGTCTTCATTTGATTCTTCTTTTCCATTACATCTCATGCTGGCAGCCAGTAGTGAGCATGCAGCATACAGTCTCACATCATGTGGAGTGTTGGCTACACCTCCAACAATGATCTGGGATGGTGGGATGGTGGAAATAAGAGACGTAACACGATGAAGGAGTTCATTATTGTCACAACGAGTTAACCTGAAAAATACAACTATTCTATGTAAATATATCGTAAAAATAT
>CAAKHG010017670.1:0-12866 GCA_901007715.1 Dactylopterus volitans
TTCTTTGAAGTTCACAAACACAATCTCGCTGCCTCGCCATCGTCTTGTTTTCTTGTTCTGGTCCAAAGCCAGAACGCGTCCACGTGTTTACGCGCTCTCAAGGTTAAAAAAAAAAAAAAAAAGCTATCGGTTTATGTGAAGTGAGGCAGGAAAGGTAAACATAATAGGTAAACATAGGCAGGAGGGGGGCGGGGGGGCTGGCGGGGGGCCGTGTCAATGTCACACCGCCCTGGAGCCGCGGTGACCCCGCGGCCACGCCGCCGCAGGAGTGTTTGACAAAGACGCCAGCGAGAACCACCGCAGTCCGGCCGAGGTCAGCCGATCCCACGCCGCCGGGGCCCAGAGCGAAAACCCGGCAACGTTAAAAACGACTCCTGCGATCGACTTCATGACGGCGAAACGAAAATGTCGCCAAAGCAACAAATGCGCGCAAAATATCAAGGCCGATATTTTGGGGGATATTTTGCGTGTCACATACATTAAGAAACTCTACAAAACCCGAGTGATTTACTTGCCGATATTTGCTTGTTGCCGTTATGCCGTTTTTCCTGCGGGGGGAAAAACAGCCAAGAAGCGCCGATATTAAGTCTGTTCAGCCGCGTTTTAAGACCGATCACTGCGATGAAACATGAATTTAGTTGCGGTGGTAAATGCCGGCCCACAGGGGGCGCCGGGGGACAGCCAATGGGCGTTTGCCACTTCATAAACGGAAAACAGCGCGACAAGCAGTAGTTGCGTTCTGGGTCCGGGATTCATCACAACCGAGATATCGACCGATGCGTCAATATCGGCAGATTTCATTTCCTCGCGATTACAGGCGTAGCTGCGCCGCCGCCGCGGCGCTCCAGGAAGCACAAACGCCGCAAAAGACGTGCGTGACGGGGGATGGTATTTGAATACAATTATATAAATTGCACTTAATAATCATCATTAAATCCATCATCATCATTATCGGTAAATATCATCACAGGAGCAACCGGGAATCTGGTTTTACCAAGCAGGAAGTGAGCTAGGAGAGAACTCCTCGGGACTCTGTCACCTGGTCTGAGCCCTCACGCCTGTCTTGTGTTTTGCAGCCATCTTCCAGATCATCCAGAGCATCAGGATGGGCATGTAACCGCGTGGCCAGCGGGTGGGCGGGGCCAGTGGCGGCGGCGCTCCGACGGCGAGCGAGCAGCGGAGCAGCGCGTCCCCGCCCCAGCTGAACCCTCTGAAAACATTCCCGAACTTTGACCCGCCATCATTCCTGCAGACGCCCCGCCCCCTCTCCACCAGCGCCCCGCCCCCCCCCTCAGCCAACGCCACTCGGTTTGCTCCCGTTTATCTTGGTGACCCAACGTGTCGCCGCCCGCCAACCTTCTCGCCGCCTCTGCCTGTAAACACGGCAACACGTGGCGTTCTCTGTCTACTCGTGCCTAAACCCCGCCCCCTGCTGATTACACCTTATCGGTGGAGCCGGAGGCGGTTGGGTGGGGGCGGGGTCATAGTCCAGTCTGCTCCTGTAACTTGTCCCAGCATTACTTTTTTTTTTTTTTGCCCTTGGGTTTTTTTCCCCGGTGTCCCAACGTGCTTCCCGTCCAGCGGCGGGTCCCCCCGGTCCCGTCTGTCCTCGGCGGAAATGAAACAAAAGTGAGAATGAAGGTCTTTTGAATCAGAAGGTTTGCGAGCCGACGGGTGTGTGTGTGCACTGTGTGCAGCGGCACCCGGAGAACCCTGTTCACGGAATAAAAGTTTCATTTTGAAGACGAACCCCACGTCCGCCCGCGTGTGTGTGTGTGCTTGTGCTTATTCGGCGGGCCCGAGGCGCCATCTGGAAGGGTTTTTTGTTTTTTTCCCCCCAAAATGCACCTGGGGGGGACAAAGTGAGGGTGGTTCCCTGAAAGAGGCCGGACCGGACCGGGCCGGTGCGGGCGCAGTGGTTCAGCTAGTCCACTAGGTGGGGATGCTGGTCTACTATTAGTCCTGTTTGCAGCTATCAGCCATAAGATTACGACCAGCGCGTGTCCACCATAGAGTATAATACAACACATCAGCCATAAGATTACGACCGCCGCGTGTCCACCATAGAGTATAATACGACACATGAGCCAAAACATTACGACCAGCGCGTGTCCACCATAGAGTATAATACAACACATCAGCCATAAGATTACGACCACCGCGTGTCCACCATAGAGTATAATACAACACATCAGCCATAAGATTATGACCACCGCGTGTCCACCATAGAGTATAATACAACACATCAGCCATAAGATTATGACCACCGCGTGTCCACCATAGAGTATAATACAACACATCAGCCATAAGATTACGACCAGCGCGTGTCCACCATAGAGTATAATACAACAGCCCTGCAATCAGTTCTCCCTTCAGGAGGAGTTTTATGTTGGATTGTGATTGAATGTGTGTGAGAGAGGTGTTGACATGTTTGAATGATTGTTATTGGGACTGTAGTTTGTGACGCTGTTGTTGGACTGTACTGGGTTACACTGGGAGGGGTCACCAGTACATATTGTTCAGATGAGCAAAATATTAGGGACCCCTCCCAGTGTAACCCAGCACAGTCCAACAACAGCGTCACAAACTACAGTCCCAATAACAATCATTCAAACATGTCAACACCGCAAACGCAATCAAAATTTGGTGTGTGTGACCGTAGATTTTATGTAATTGGTGGACAAACAAAAAATAAGAACCAAAAATAACTGGGAAAGAGACGCTGCCATCTTGCACCGGTGATGTAACGCGGCGGCGGCGGCATTGAGGCCCCGCCCATCTCGAGTCACCAATGATCAGCCTACCCCTCAAAAAAGACTTTAAAAAAAACAAAAACGTTTTGAAACGGTCAACAATGGTTATCGAAAGTTAGCACGTCCTCGTAGCTAGCTGTGTGAAGTTAGCCACACAGGCTAACGCCCGTTAGCACCCTAAAGAAGAGTCCATGTCACTCCCTTTTAACCAATGAAGAGCCTTTATTGTGAAAGGCTTTTATCAAAACGAGGACCGTGAAATCTGGGTGTTTATTGGTCGACACCTGTCCGTCCAGATGGAGGTTTTTAGCGCCGCCCCCTTATTGGATGAGGCGGTGTGACATCATTCGGGCGCCCTGGTTTTGTGGAGGCTGTGATTGGCCTGCAGCTTCTGCAGCTCCTCCCTCAGGTAGTCGACGTATCTGATGACGTCGGTGATGTTGCGGCGGTGCTGCTTCTGGTTCTTCTGCTCCACCTGCGGCGACACGCGGAGGACGGAGGTGAAGCCCGACGGCGAGAGGAGGGGGGGGCGTGGCCTCGGGGTTCCTACCTCGCGGATCAGCGCCGTCTTCCAGTCGTCCATGCGGGACAGCAGCTGCGTCTCCCGGTCGCCGACCTTCTCCAGGCGGCCGTCGTGGCCGGAGGTCAGCATGTCCATCACGATGCGTTTGCTGGAGAACAGCTGGGCGGAGACACGGGACGTCATCGGTCGCGGCATCGCACCGGGCCGCTGGCGGCGCCGCTCGAAACCGCGTCGGTGCTACCTTTCTCATATCGGGAGACAGGTCGATGTCGGCGTCGCCCCTGGCGACGGCGTCCAGGGTGGCCTTGGCGATGTGCCGCAGCTCCTTGTGGTAGTTCTCCTCCAGGATTTGGCACTGAGCAAACGTGCGGCGCAGTCAAGGGCGAAAAGTCGCAGTGACCTTTGAACCTCTGACCTTTTGACCTTTAAAAAAGGATATGTCTCCTTGGCCTCCTCGCCGAGGGTGTTCACCATGTCCGAGAGGTTCATGTCAAAGGCGGCGGTGATGTCCTGAAACGAGCCGGCGTCGCGTACGTCAGGAGATACACACACACACACACATGCGCGCGCGCTGACACACGCACACACACACACACACACACACACACGCACGCGCGCGCACGCGCACCGTTCCGGGCTCACCTGCCGCAGCTGCTCCTCGGCCTCGGCCAGCATCTGCGAGCCTCGCCGCTGGCCGTCCGCCACCGCCGCCGCCCGGGCGCTCATGAACATCTTCACCTCCGCCTGCCGCCGCTCCAGCTCCTCCAGGCCGAGGTCAAACAGGTCCACGCACAGCGCCACCATCTGGTTCTCGTACGTAAAAGGCGAAGAGTCAAGGAACCCAAGCGGACGCGGACGCCGGCGCCGTGGGGGAGGAGCAAAGAGGTGTGGGGGGGGGGGAGCCAGAGGGAAGGATATGTGTGGCGCATGGCGACCACCCCCGACAGGCAGCGCAGCTTGTGTGAGGAGGGGTCGTCGAACAGGCTCTGGAAGAGCTGCGGCCCGTTCAGCTGCTCCACGAAGGCGTCCTGCGCCAGAGAAGAGCGTCAGGCCCCGGCGGCGGCGGGATGGGGGGAGGAGGGGCGTGGCCTCCCCGGGGAAAAAAAACCCCAAAACGCCCGCCTCACCTCGTGCAGCTGGACTTCCGCCGCCCGCTTCCGCTCGGAGTCGTCGATTCGTTGCGTCTCCTCGTCGTCGTCTTCCAGTTTGGTGATGGTGTCGGCGTGCTGGACGGCGGCGGCGTCTCTCTGCGGGAATGACGGGGTTTCATTGGTTGGAAATCCTTCCCGACGACAGGCGGCCAATCCCGTCGTGCAGCGTGTCGGCAGGGCGCCTCGCCGCCGTTCACACTCACCGCCCCCTCCTCCAGGTGCCTGTTGTCCAGCAAGGTCACGTGCGGCAGGTAGGCGGTCAGCATCAGCTTGTAGTCGTCGTCCTGGGCGACGGGATTCCCGTGAATGCCGAGGCTGAACAGGCTCTTGAACCTCCGGAGGTACAGCACCTGCAACGGGAGGCGCGGCGTCAGCCGGGGCGGCGCCGGCGCCGGAGTGTCGCCGCGGACGCCGCGGCTGCCTTACGTCGCTCAGGTCGCCCACGAGGTTGTTGGCCACGCTGAAGATGGTCAGCTGCTCCAGCGAGTCCATGTTCTCGATGACGGAGATCCTGTTGTGGGACAGATCCAGCACCTGCAGCTTCTGCAGGGTCTCCAGGCCCTCGATCTGCTCGATGCCGTTGAACGACAAGTCTGGGAGACAGGAAGCGGGAGACGGCGTCAGCGCCACACCTCGCCGCCCTCGCCAGAGCTCCTGCCATTTTACCCGAGTCCTTGCCCCCGCCATCGTCACATGAGCCCCCGCCATCGTCACATGAGCCCCCGCCATCGTCGCCCGAGCCCTCGCTGTCTTACCGAGCCATGTCAGGTGGACCAGGTGGTCCAGGTGCAGGATCTTGGTGATCAGGTTGCGGTTCAGGAATAGTTTGGTCAGCGAGGTGAACTCCCACAGGTTGCTGATCATCAGGATGGCTGCGAGACAGACAGGCAGACAGACAGACAGGCAGACAGACAGGCCGCTAGATGCCGGGACACGCTTGGGAGGCCATTTTGAATGTCATGGCTACAGCCCCGCCCACCCCGACCCCGCCCCCGCTCACATCTGTTCTCCAGGTGCAGCTCCAGCACCTTGTCAAAGTCGATTCCTTCCTTCTTGACGATCCGCATGGGTTCCCCGGGGAGAACCCGCTCCCTCACCGCCTTCTGCAGGACCGCCTCGCTCAGCAGGCTGCATTTCCCGGCGTCCCTGCTCATCCTGCCCAAAATCGTCACTTCTGCCGAGAAACACCGACGTTTATTGGTTAACAAGCCGGTGACGTCACAGCGGCGGCCGAGACGCCAGCGAAGACGCCACGTTTACGCTCCCACACTGGAGGGCTCCCGTCTTCCGCCTGCTCTTCTGTTTACGCGCCGTTGCCTGGCAACGGACGGAAGCCGTGCTACGTTCAAGTACGTCCGGAAGTAGAAAAAAAAAAAACAGTGAAACGTGTCAGTTTGCGGAACAGCAACGTAAAACGCACGAGACTTTATTCATTCATCCACGAAGCGCTGTTGGTTTTAATCAAGAAAACGCGTCGGTGGCTCGTTGGAACGACGCTAAAAGTTGCGACATCTACGACTTTTTTGTTTCTTTCACGGCGACGCTCGCGCGTTTGAATGCGAGCGCGAACAAAGACGCCGACGGCGCGCGCGGTACAACGCGGCCCGCTTTCATGTCGCGCGGCTGCGTGGCGTCACACGGCGCCGTCAAAGCGCGGTTGCCATGGCGATGACGTCACACCGACAACAGCAAAAAAAACAAAAAAAAACCGTTTACATTTGCGAAGCGTTGCCGCGTCCGGCTGCAGGTCCGGACAGCTCAACCCGGGAGAAGCTCGATGTTTAAAAACAAAAAAGGCGTCAAATGTAGAAATAAAGTTGGAGAAAAATGAATAAACCTGTTTTTTTTTTTTTGATAAATATGATTTAATTTGCTTCAAAAATTCAAGTCGCATCTCACTGTTTTTACTCGCGAGAAGAATTGAAGTTGTTTGTTTTAACGGATGGGCAGAGAAGTTAATTAAATTAGTTACCAATTACCATTTAGTAATACTAACAATAAAATAAACTTCTTTCATGTAACTGATAACATTTACAATATTATTATCATTATTATTATGCTGAATCTGTCAAAAAGTTACAAAATGTGGTTTTATGAAAAAATTCAACACAAAATGTGGTTTTACAGAGTAACGTCACAATCACGGCAGCGATGGCAACCGCGGCCGGTAAATATCGGCCGCGCTTGTGAGAGTATCAGGACACCAGCTCCTTCACTTGTGTTTCGCGTCTCGTAAACCGGCTTCAGCCAGAAACTCGCCAGCGGCGGCGCGGAACCGTCCAATCAGCTCCGCAGGTGGCGTCACGGTAACGGGTGGAGGCCTTGTACTGTTCTGATTGGCCGATTTAAAATCAAAGCCCAAAGCTGTGACGGCTGGAGCCTCGAGCGCCGATATTTGATTTAATTTGTGTGCCATCTGCATCTTTGCCTCCGTTTCTTTATGCTCCGCCCACTTTGATCGACGCGTCTGCTGCGTCTTCAACTGTCTAAAGAAATATGAAAAAATTAATAACGAATAATAATAACCAGGAACCGTCATCACACTTTATTCACCACATTTCATCCCAATAAATACATTTAAATAAACTTACTTAATAATGACAACTACAATTTTTCATTAAAAACTGATCAAAACTCGCGTATTAAAACATCGGCATCATCGGTAATAAAGTGCAGGCAGCTGATCGGGGTCCTGCGGGGTCCTGCGGGGAGGTCCCTTTATGAGGTTTTTAGTATTTTGTTCAGGAGATTAAGAAGTTTCTAGGATATTTAGAATATACTTGGAATATTCTCCAAAGTCTTTATCAGCGCGCCGGGACTCCTGCACGCAGGGAGAGCCGGCGAGGCGAAGGACGGCGGGACCGGTTCAGGGCGGGCAGGTCTGAAGGGGCAGGTCGGAGCGGCTGGGTCTGAGGGGCTGGGTCAGGGAAGCTGGGTCTGAGCGGTTGGGTTTAAGGGGCAGGGGTCTGAGGGGCCGGGTTTAAGGGGCAGGGGTCTGAGGGGCCGGGTTTAAGGGGCAGGGGTCTGAGGGGCCGGGTTTAAGGGGCAGGGGTCTGAGGGGCTGGGTTTAAGGGGCAGGGGTCTGAGGGGCCGGGTTAGGGTGGGCAGATCTGGGGGGTAGAGGTGTGAGGAGCCATTTCGGGGTGGGTGGGTCTGAGTGGCCGGGTCAGGGCAGCTGTGTCTGAGGGGCTGGGTTTGAAGGGCAGGGTCGGAGCGGGTGGGGGTTTGGGGGCCGGGTCTGAGGGGTGGGGGTTTGAGGGGCCGGTCAGGGTGGGTGGGTTTGAGGGACCAGGTCTGAGGGGTAGTGGTTTGGGGGGCCGGTCAGAGCAGCTGCTGCGTGCTTGGCGACGCCGCGGTTAAATCGCGGATTCTCTAAAGGGGGTCTGGAGCAGAAGGTTTGGGGGCCTCTTCTGACGCACCGCAGACACGAACCCTCCGACTACCAGCTGATGAGGTAATATTTCATATTAAAGCGTCACGCTGCCCCCTGCTGGTTCGGCGTTTTCATCGCACCCAAACTTGTTGGACCCCCGTCACTGCAGTCGGGCTTCAGTTCGCCGTTTCCCCTGAGAGCGCCTCGGCGCCCCGAGACTGCGGCGCGTTTCAGCCGCGACGCCGACCCGAGGGGGCCCCCGGGGGAACCCGCCACAATAAAAGACTTCACAAAGCTCCTGAGGAGTTTCCCGTCACCAGTGGCAACCTTCCACGTCCGGAACCGTACGTGTCAGGCTGGTGCTGGACTGACCTGCGACAGACACACACACACACACACACACACACACACACACACACACACACACACACTTTCATGATTGCCGCCTAAATGGATTTTGCTGGTTTTAGGCAGGAAGCTGAGCCGGCAGCGGCGGCAGCGGCACCTTGTTGTGGCAGAGGCCGCGGCCCACCACGAGTCCCAGCAGGGAGTTGAGCACGTTGGCGGCGCAGAGCAGCGCCTGCAGCCCGCTGGCGCCCCCCTGCACGCTAAACAGAACTAGGTTCCACTGGACCACCCCTCTGGGCTCCAGACACACTGTGGACCACAGAGTCCTGTTGTACAGATACCCGGCAAATCTGGAGGGGACGGGACACACATGGAGAGTCAGAAGAGGGTCCCGGCACCCACAGACACGCAGACAGACACGCAGACAGACAGATACATAGTTATACTCGTGTCTACATGGTCATATATGGGGTGTGTGCAGGTCTCACTGGTCTGGGATGGGCTTGAGTGGGACCCCCCAGGTTGGTCCAGAGGTGCTGTTGTGCAGACAAAGGGGCCCCTGGACCAGACCCACGGTGCTGACCACGCAGCAGAAGCCAGCAGCCAGGAGGCACGCGCAGGAGTACAGGACCTGCCGCAACATCTGGACACACAGGGACACGACTGTAACACCTGCCGCAACATCTGGACACACGACTGTAACACCTGCCGCAACATCTGGACACACGACCGTAACACCTGCCGCAACATCTGGACACACGTCCTTAACACCTGCCGCAACTTCTGGACACACGCCTGTAACGCCTGTCGCAACATCTGGACACACAGGGACACGCCTGTAATACCTGCCGCAACATCTGGACACACGCCTGTAACACCTGCCGCAACATCTGGACACACGCCTGTAACACCTGCCGCAACATGTGGACACACGCCTGTAACACCTGCCCCAACTTCTGGACACACAGGAACACATCTGTCACAACATCTGGACATACAGATGCACATCTGTTACACCTGTCACAACATCTGGACACAGACGGGCACATCTGCAAGGACGCCTGCAGCGCCCGCCCGTTAACCATGACACATCTGCCGCTCTGGGCGCTGCAGCGTCAGCGGCGCGGCGGTGAGCACGGCGGCGGCGGCGGCGGCGGCTCACCTCGCTCCTGAAGGCGCAGCAGCCGCGGGTTTTGCTGCTCTGCACAAACGCTCGAGCTCCCAGGAGAACCTGAAATCAGACGCCAGAGTCATCAGACGCGTGGGCTCCTCGGGGCGGAGCTCCAGTCCCGTTTTCTGAAGCTTCCCGTCGTCCTACCAGATAAAAACAGGCCCGACAGGTTCTGTTTTCTGTTTTTTTTAATGAACATTTTCGAGGGTAAAATTCACACTTCACAGGAAGAAGATTCCTGGAGGCGCAGGCTCGCTGAATCAACCGGGCATGTGACAAAACGCCAAAATAAGACGTGTTGGTGTGAGGGATGCGTGGAGAGCATTAGTCACACACACACACACACACACACACACACACACACACACACACACACACTCACCAGGAGGCCCGAGCCCCACAGCCCCGTGGCCCAGGTGGCCTCTCTGGTCACGTGGCGCTCCAACAGGAAGTGGACCTTCAGGTCGGGAAGCAGCAGCAGGACGCTGGCCAGCATGCAGGCGGCGGCCAGAGGAAGCAGGGCGACGCCCACGCCGCGCAGGCACCTCGACACGCACATCCGCCCGCCGTCAGGAGCCGCGGAGCACAGCCTTCCTGCCGCGGTCGATCGGGGTTCATTCTGGGTTTAGAATTTTACGAGCAAGCTTCCAGAATCAAGGAGACGATAAACAAATTTGACTCACGCGCTTTAACGGGCGCCCGCCGGTCCCACGACGTCACCGGCGCTCTCGCTGATCTGGCGGTTTTATCCTGAAAGAATAAAACATTTGAAAAGGTGATTTACTTACTTCAGTAAGTAGCCGTTTCTATGTTTGAAAAATGCTGTGTAAATAAAGTTTGGTCTGATTCTCATGAATTATCCTCAGCGTTCATCCACTTTCTCGGGAGATCCAAGATTTCACGTCTCGACAATTTTGACTTCACAAAGGCGCGAAACTTAAAACGGGAATCTGAGACCTAAAGTGGGTGAAGTCGCAAAAACCGTTAGCGCTTAACGATCTTTGATTGACAAATTAGTAAAAAAACAAACAAATAAACAAATCATTCAAGTTGAAATCCTTCTCTAATATTCCCGATCACCGACTCCGGCGGGGAGAGAAGGCGCCCGCTCGGCCTCCCGCGTGCTCCACTCACCCCGAAGGTTCCCCCGCAGCAGACGGACGTCCAGATGAGGAACCCGGGGCATTTATATATCCGGCGGTGGACACGCCCACCTCCATCCTCGCGCCCGCAAGCTCCGCCCTCGAGCTCCTGCAGCGTCTTACACTGTAAAAAAAATTAAAAAGCATCTCCGCGCGGGGCTGCGGCGCTCTCGCCACGACCAGGCGCTCGCGTCCCGACCGCCGGAGGTCAGAGGTCACCGAACGCCAAACAGAGAGGCGAGCGCGCTGCTCCGTTTTCTGGCTCAGCGCCGCTGGTGTTTTTAAATCCCGTCTATTTTTAGTTCCCGAGGCGGCGCTGGTGCGGCTGTGCCTCACCCGTGAGTCACCGCGTGGGTCTGAGCCCGTCACCCGTCACCCGCCGCCGAAACCGCCACGCCGACCTCGGCCCACCGCCGCTCGGCATGTGACGGCCGCGCGAGCGTCAGCGTTCTCCGTGATTGGACGTTTTTGGGAAGGGGGTCGGTCGCGATGTCGCGTGGGAAACCCGCCGACCCCGTCGCAATCGTGTGAAACAGGAAGTGGCAGACGCGAGAGGAAGGTCGCGGACGCGAGGCGCAAATATAGCCCGGGCGACGCCTCCGCTTCCTCCCGCTGGGCAAAAAAAAAAAAACTGAAGCCAAAAATAACCCCCGGGGCGCCGCCATCTTGCGCCGGTGACGTCATCCGGAGCCGGCGTCCGCGCTCGGTGGCGCCCGGGAAACGGAGCCCCGCCCACCTCAATCACCACTTTAACATCAAAAACACGTCGGCGGTTCCAGCGAGTCGCTGTCACACGTCCCGCCCGCGTTTTAACGTACGGAACCTCAACGGATACAAGCACACTTCCTGTATCTCGCCGAAGCCACGCCCCCCTTTTATAGCATCAAAATAGCTAATTAGCACCAAATTTATCAGAACACATGGACACTTGGTGATGAAAAACTAACTGGGAAAAAAAAAACAAAAAAAAACCCCCAACACATTTCTGTTTGTTTGTAGCCCCGCCCGCTAACATGGAGGAGGCGGGGTTTATCACCTTTACAGCAGCCGGCCACCAGGGGGGGGACACATTATGACTTCACTCTGGAGGAGCTGCCATGATAACGAGTCAAAACGAACGCCGAAAAGGGGGGAAACCGGTTTCATAGTCGGTGCTGCTTCTGGTCAAGGTTTCCTCCATCACAGGGAGTTTTTTTTTTTTTTTTTAGTTCAGTCCGGAACCGACCAATCAGATTCCCTCCTGAGATGAAGCACTGATGGCCGCGTCCCTGCCGCCGGGAGGCGTCGGCGTGCGTTCGGTTCTGCGTGGTTGTGTATGTGAACGTTCCCCCGCGTGAGATGATTCTTTTTCTTTATCGTTAACGCCGTTATCATTTGTGAGCATTTGAAGGCCTGAGGAAGATGGCCGCCGCGAGACGCGTCACACCAGCTGCGACCACGAGGACGGCGGTTGAGCTCGCTGAGTCACATGACCGCAGCGAAACCATGGCGACCGCTGAGTGATGAAACTTCCTCTTAGCCAGAAACATGAACTCGGCGCCGGTGGAAGCGCTTAAACACAAAAACAAAAGTCCCTTCAACGCTTTCGAGGGGAATTTTTTCACCTTAAAGCAAGTTTAAAACTATGAGGGTTTTATTTTTACTTTATTTACAAAGGTTTTTTTCTACCCTCGGTCATCTTACACACATGTAAAGGAGAAAAATGCACACGTAACTGTCAATAAAAATTAAGTTAGAAACGACTTTTCACGCGTTAATCGACGACTAATCACCCGCTGAATCAATCGCCAAACATTCTGATAATCGACTAACCCTTTTGAGTCTTTTAAGTGCGAATTCTCTGATTCCGGCTCCGTACGTATGCGTGTTTCCGGGTTTCTCTGCTCCGTGAGCGGAGCTCCTGCTGGTCTGAGGACGCCCTCTCGGGCTTTGGGGAACACTGATCAACCTTTTTATCATTTCAGACCAAAAAACACAGATTTTATTTACTTTGTGTATCACTAGCAGCCAAATATCAACAGCAAAATTGATTTAAATAAAAATTTCACTTTTTTTTAAAAATTTGTTGGGATTTTTATTTGTTGGTGCATTTGCATCAACTTTAAGCACTAAAACTGCAATAAAAATGGGATTTGTAAAGAAGGAAACCAGGTAGTTGTACATCTTCAGAGCCTTTTCTATCGTTTTATTGTTGCTCTTTAACCAAGCAAAAGTATTTCTTATCCAATTACTCGATTAATAGAGGAAATGATAGAATACCGATTTACTGAAATAATTGATAGCTGCAGCCGGAACTTGAACCTATTTTAAGTAAAGTTCATTTACTGGTCTCGTATTTCCTCAAACGTTCTCCTGCGTAGGCAAAGAGGCGGGCCTCACCGCTGCCGCCGGAAACGAGCACAAGC
>CAAKHG010017677.1:0-15496 GCA_901007715.1 Dactylopterus volitans
GCAGCCGTGCAAACAAGATTACAAGAGCGCAGACATGCGCGTGCGCACACACACACACACACACACACACACACACACACACAAATCTGCTATTCAGCGTAGCATGAGTCAGCATGTTCCAGCTGTACCTGCTTGATGTCAAACCTGCTTGGATGATGCTTACAAAGAGTTATATATAGACAGATAAATGTGCTTGTCAATAAAAGAATGAAAACAATCCTGGACAATGCTTGTAAAAAAAACAAAAAAAACGCAGGTTATGTGCTAAACAGTGTTAAAACCTATGCTAGATTGTCATTAGTTCAGCTGGATATTTGATGGTTCTCGCAAAAAAATTACACTACAATAGTAATTATTGACAATTATATTTTTCATATTAAAATAATTAACATTGGAAGCATTTTTTTCTTAAAGTGTACCCTGTTTGGAAGAATTTAGGGTTAGTCCTGATGATAAAGCCTTAAGGAATTGAATCAGGTCAACTGGACTTGGTTATGTGGTCTTGGTTATGTGGACTTGGTCACATAACTGAACTGATTCAACTGCTTGAGATACCAATGACCTGGACGCATGAGGATCTGCACAGATACGGAATGGACCGTTTACAAGATCTGTATCAAATTCTAAATGGTCATATGCGGAATCTTGGAAAATTAGTGTTCATGTAAACTTTGCCATTGTCACAACTGATGGGAAGTTCCTTACATCTTCCTCCGGGTAGATTCTCGTCTCATTCGATGATTCAAACATCCTGGGAAAAAAATAAAACACCCTCCCAATGGGACAGCCATTGGGGACTTGCAATGAAAACAAAACAGCTAAGTTATCAATGAGGGAAAAAAATTCATGTAGTGCACTGTGCCGGTGATCCGCGTCATGGCAACGCTCAGTTTGAGTTATCATCTGTTCAGACCTCGTCATGCATCAGTCGGTTGTCCTCTGCACGTTGGGAGAAACGTGCCTGACATGCATCTTTTCCTCGCGTGCCTTCGTCTGCGTTGTTTTACTGTGGCTGACATGAATAAGATCGGATTTTAGCGCCATCTGCTGAGCATACAAACCTGCAAATTGACTTCAGAATTCCGCCAATCTACAACGCTTATGGTACATGCAAACGAGCAATGGCCAGATCCCTTCCTGCACTTAGAGCCGTCCGCTCATTTGCAGACAAATGCCCGCTGGGGGATGCAAAACACGTCCTCTGGCTTATTTAAAACTATAGATTGCACCGCCTCGTTCGCACCTCCATAAACGGTCAGGCACAAGAGATCGTTGGCTGCACTCTGATCAGACTATGTTCACATAAGCACAAAACTCTGAAGTCGTCTAAAGTTGACCGCAGTTTCTTTCAGCAATCAAAAAAAAAACAACAACTGCCAATTCCACACTGCCCAGACAGTAACTATGGTAACAATAATGGATGCGTCAAACTCTAAAATCAGCATCCAGCAAACAAAGGATGATGACGCAGCAGCCGGCCGGTCAGAGTTCCCGACATCTGTCTCAACTCTGCAGGACGCCAAATTGTGAAGTTCATGCTCCAAACTCCGTATGACCAGCCCTCGTAAAAACGTCTCCTGTATGATTTCGCACTGCCACGTCGCCATGTTGACAACAAACACTGGCCGCTGCACTTGCTCGCACGCTTGCTTGCTTTCACTCAGCCTGCTGCAGTCGTGTTTTCCCAACTTCCATTCAGGATGCTGAGGTAGCATCACGTCTGCAGCTCTCTTCTGTCCCCTCTGTGGCCCAAAGCTCTGCTGGAACACTGCAAACACGCGAGGCAGCGCAGCGCCGTCACCATCCACAGCGCAGGGCAGCTCTGCGCGTTGCTGCTGCGGGCCTGAGTCAAACGCGATGCTGCTACACTGCCATCCCTTCATACGCTTCAGGCTGCTTTGATTTACAGCGGCGCGGAAATACAACGATGACGCAACACCACAACGTCCTCCAGCTCGCGCAGTTCCTCTTCAAGCCACCTTCAAGACTTTTCCTCTGGTAAATTTAAAGATTTGCATCAAAACAAATCTCTTTGTGAAAATCCAAAAGGGGGCCACACGCTTTCATCTGTAAACCATCTGCCATAAACGCTCAGTTTGTGCAGCCGTGCTCCTCGGTTGTGTGGGGCTAAGCTGACGCGCAGCATTTACAAAGCTGTTCTTCAACTTGCAGACTGGCTGGTGTTTACTCTCGTTGTTGTTGGTGTTTACTTGTTTACTCGCCTATTGTCAAACACTGCTGGCACGGGGGGAGGAAAAAAAACAAAACAAACCAAGATAACCAGTCATTCTCCTTGCTGTCCTTCCGTAGCTCCACCATGAGCAATGCAGAGCTCGAGCCTACATCAGGGAGGATACAGCCATAAATTACATCTAATTACATGCCCAACTATATACCTGTAGATTAAGTTAATAATATAGTTTAAAGTCTTTGTTACCATCTTTAGCTGTTCAGTAATTTCAGTTTTTAAATGTAGTTGTACAATAGCACGTCTATGATTATGATGGTTTGAGAGCTGAAATACAAGGTCTAAAAATAACGGGGACCATGCAGGGCCGACTGCACATTTTAGTTTTTAGTTTAATTTAAATGGCAATCAGCAAGACTTTACATTTTAAAAAAAATTACCACTATGAAGTAAATGTTTCTGGCTGATCCTGTTTTCCATGTAGCTACTGATATTCTCCCCGGCTGCAGACAGCGGCTATCGGCAGTGCGAGCGTCGTGTAAAAGGAACAAACACACGCGTCTCTAGTCTTTCTAGAGACATACAATAACAGTAAATTAACTCATCGTAATAATAATAAAAATTACGAACTATTTAGGACAGGAAAACAATCAGACACACTGCGAGGGGGACCTCCAAATGTGATGATGGTGGAGAGCAGGCAGGGCAACTATGTGCAGGATCGGAATAAAAAGCAAGGAAAAAACAAGTAACATAACTGTAAGAGTGAAACTGAGGTGGAAAAACTGAACATTTTGTGTTTAACACTGGAGCATATTAAGAATAATAACATAAAGCGTTAGGGGTTATATGCGGGTCTCCCAGCTGACCCACATGCTCTCACTGTTATCACGAGCCAATCAGAACCAAGCAGCGCAGAGCAATAGTTCTGTATCAGACGCACAGGCTGCCGGCTGGATACCGTGTAACCCTGCTCTATCATAAATTATACATACGCTATTGTTTCCGCGTTGCTTGGTTGGTTGCCTAGTCTAGGGTTAGCTCATACTTTGCCTTATTCCCATGTGGCAACACACTGCTGATATATAAGACGCACAAAAAAGAAAAAGGTCATATGAGCACAGGCCGCCACCTTCCTCAACGCAGCACATGAATGTCCAGATAAAACGCCAAACAAGACGAGGGGCACGAGAAGGCTCATGACAGATGGACCCAAAACATCCATTTCATATTCAATAGCAAAAACTCGGGTGACCAAACCTACCGTACTTATTCAATTTCTGCTTACATTACATTTCCTCATGTGTGTGTTTGTCCTGCCGCTGCTGCAACACTGGGCTCTGCTGTGTTGAAACCCAACTTTTAGGACACACTTTGCAAAATGTCTTTCCTGTTCCCTTAATTTTCAACCACAGAACTCAACTTCTCGTATGATGAAGAATGAAAAAGAAATCTCTCTTCCACATAGCACTACCTCACTGTCTGTTCTGCGGGGGACAGAAGGACGGTGAGCTGTTACATCAGTGTGATGCTCCCCTTTCAAAGGGAGACCATCACCACAGCAACTAACTGAGGGGGTAATTAAGACACCTTTGATTGGGAGACTCAAAACAAAATGACATAATTGTCATCATACAGAATTGTCTGGTGTCTTGAGTAATGAAGCAATAAAAATTGTCTCAGACTTCAGAGGAGCTCCAATGATTTCAAAATTAGATATAGATCAGTTCTAAGTGACCTTTCTACCCACTTGTGATGTTCTATTAATATCATATTTAACAAGTTTTCATCCGGTGGTTTGACCTTTATTTTTCAGGCGTAACACTGCATACGCACACTTCACATGCACCTTCTAGGAATTTTTATCTCTTCAAATGACTTAAGAAACCATGATGCCTGCAAAATATGAACAATAATGGCAAATTCTGAGTATGACAAAAGTCTGTCTTGCCGACACTCGAAGTGACACAATGTCACATTTCAAAAAAGGCACCACAACACCACCGTACGGGTGAATTTGCATCACTGTTAGTGCAGTTTTGCTCAGGCTGAAGTCACAATGCTGTAAACATGCTGGAGAGGAGGATGATGTGCATCTACACGCATCGCTGTCTGCAGCAGGTTGACTCAGCAGCAGGATCCCTGTCTCTAAGCGCAGAGCGGATAAACGGCGTGCGGGCGGACCTCGCTGTCAGTGACGGGCGGTGCAGCAGCCTCTCAAGAGCCAGCTTTGTTTGGTCTCTGCTGCCAGTCAGACGGAGATAGCGAGTGAGGCGGCGCGGCGGCAAACAGGCGGGGGGACATTCCCACTGTGTGCCGAGCAGGTTAAAAAGGAGGCGTCTCTCTCTTACACCTTTGCCTGAGATAAAGGCTGCCGGCGCTGCCCAGGATGTTCCCAAACAGATCTTGATTGTGCTGAGTAAACGGACGGGTTTCTGTGACGCCCTGCTTCAAGTACAGGACAGCGCAGTACAGCGCAGTACAACGCAGTACAGCGCAGTACAGGACAGCACAGCGCAGTACAGGACAGCACAGCGCAGTACAGGACAGCACAGCGCAGTACAGGACAGCACAGTACAGCGCAGTACAGCACAGCACAGGAAAGTAAAGCGCAGGACAGCACAGCACAGGAAAGTACAGCTAAGTACAGCTCAGTGCAGCACAGCACAGTACTGGACAGTATAGCAGAGTACAGCACAGTACAGCACTGAACAGCACAGCACTGTACCGCATAGCACAGGACAGTACAGCATATTACAACACAGTACAGGAAAGTAAAGCACAGTACAGCAGAGTACAGCGCAGTACAGGACAGTACAGCGCAGTACAGCCCAATCTGGACGTGTTTGCGCTGACAGCCGCACCACTTACATACCACAACCGCGGTTACGTGTGTGTCACTGTCACGTCTGCACGCACTTCAGGGATCAACAGCAGCTGCGTGCCGCTGATGAATAAAAGCGCCACCGGTGATTTTGAGGGGTTCGGCTCTCTCCGCGGGCGCCCGAGAGGAGCAGCCACCCCAGACTCGCTGCTGCTGCTGCTGCCCCAAACCGTCTGCTCGCTAGCAATAGCACAGTCCGCCCGCCACCGGAGCCGCGTCCGCGCGTAAAAAAAACAACAACAAAAAACTTTATTTACCTCTGTCAACAACTCTAAACGGCAGCGAGGTCATTAAAAACCGCGTGTACTCAGCAGCAGGCACCAAGCTGACAGCCCAACTCCGGCGGCGAGCTTCTCTGACAGCTAGCATTCGCGTTAGCGGGCGGGCTAAGCAGGCAGCTAGTTTCAGTTAGCTCCGTATCTGCTTGTCCGCCGCGCACACAAAAGACAAACCGGGCAGAGTTAAAGCGAGCGTCGGGAGAACGAAAGCAAAATGAATACAAACGCGCGACGAACCCCCCAAACGCAGCCGCAGAGGTGTCTGCGAATGCCGCCGCTTACCGTGGCGCTGCGGGCGGCTTGACAAGTCCAAAGAGATGAACGGGAACTTGGCGTGTGCGTGTGTGTGTGTGTGTGTAGCCTTTGGATTGACACAGAAGCGGAAGTCGCTGGCAGAGGTGGGCGGGGGTGGATTGGTGACAGACAGGGGCCACAGCCAATCAGCCGTAAGGACCAAAGTGGCTGACCAATGACAAGACAGAGAAGAGGGTTGAACGTGGGAGGGCGTATTTTAACGACTACGATACGGACCAAAATTGTGAGTGTGAGATGTTTTGTTTACTTGGTTTTGTTGTTGTTTTTTTTGGTGCTGCTGCTGCTGCTGCTGCTGTTGGTGTTGTGTTTTATTATATCAAAATACTAGGGGCCACCAGCACTCAGCAGCACCCCAGCGCAGTTCAACAGCATCGCAGATAACAGTCTCAATAACAATCATTCACATATGTCAACAACTCTCTCACACAGATTCAACAAAAAAAAAGTCAACACAAGACTCTTTCGGGGCTGTCGTGTTGTGTTCTGTGGTAAACATGCAGTGGTCACAATTTTTTTTGCTTAATCAGTGTAAATACGCACATTATCTGAGTCAAATTTCGAAAAACTATTTAGGTTTGGCAACAAATTCAGACGACTCAAGTGGCAGCTCGAAGACACAATTAAACAGTGTGTGTGTGTGTGTGTGTGTGTGTGTGTGTGTGCGTGTGCGTGCCAGCGTGTGTATGCCAGTGTGTCTGTGTGTCTGTGTGTGTATGCCAGTGTGTGTATGATTCCCCGGTTATCACTCTAAGCAGATTAACTGATGAGAATGACTGGAATTTAGGTCTCTGCGCTGGATCGGTGTTGGTTTGTTATATGTCCAAATTCTCCCCAGTCATTTCGTGGATGTCTGCACCCTTCAGGAAGTGATGTTTATTCTTAGGTAATAATGTTTATAGTTATATTTTCGAAAAGTAAAACCTACTGTTGCCGTTACCCGGACCTCATTATTCAGTTAGCCCCATCTAACATCTCTCTTAGATTGCACTGTGTTCTACTTTGTCGTGTTTGTTTTTTGTCTCTTTCTCCTCCAAAGCTCTTGTGGTATGTGGATTCGCTGGTGCACATTTCAAGTTCTGTTTATGAGACATCAGCTTGGCTAGTTTATTATCTCTGTCATCAATAATGTAGCTCTTCAGTCATTGATGCGCTTGATAAAACGGGCGACCGGCTGGCTTTGAGAGGAACACAGGCATGACATAACATTTGCCTTAAAGGTCTTGGACTGTTTTTCTGTGTCTCTCTTTCCTCACAACTAAATTAGCGTTTACTGCGATGATAATCATTATTCTTGCATGTATGAATTTCCACCCCTCGTGTAGCCTCTTTTCCTATTTGTTCTTAACCGTTGTTGGCAGCTCATAACTTTGTACTAAGTTGACAAAGAGGAGGTGGTGCGTGTTTGTTTTATTTGTTTGTTTGCGCCGAACAACGAGTAAAACTTGGAAGGACAAAAAACACTTAACGAGCACTAATTTGAACTTTTTTTTCAGTACATTTACTGTCTTCTTTCTTTTTCAGCAGTGTCAGCCAGACAAGCCTGTGTTTTGTTTTGTTTTTTCATTTCCCACCATTGTATAAGAGCCACGATGGTGTGATGAGATGTGGAGAGAAGAGAACAGAGGATAGGATGACAAAAGGCATCAGGGGAGGAGGCGGCGAGCAAGCGGGGCGCAGGAGAAAATGGTCCCCATTCAGACGCACAGTGGGATGCAGTGTCCTGCATGTACACAGGCACGCATGATACACAAGCATGCACACAAGGAATGCGTTAGTGGCGCGGTACATTCGCAAAACATTCCGTCACCTCAACAGAGTCAGCATTATCTACTGCGACTGTCTACACACACACACACACACACACACACACGTCAGCAAAGAGATGCAAATCACGCTCCTCGTTTTCCAACGATGGAGCGTTTCCTGAGGAGAAAAGGAGCAGGGAATAAACTCGGAGACGCGGCAGGGACGGCGTCATTTAGGTGAAAGCAGCCGGGGGAAAGTCGCGACTTTCCCCAACTGCGCTGACGATGAATAAAGTTTGCATCCTGAGTGTCAAGCGGGATCTAAAATGCGCCGCAGGCGAGCAAATTCTTTGATCCTTATCGCACAAATGCACCAACAAACAGGACATTCCTCTGCCGTGCGTCGCCGCCGCCGCCGGTCAGTGCTGCAGGTCCCGCGTCTCACCACGAGATGGAGCTAGAAGATAGATGAACGTAGCATCTGCCTTTCGTTTGCCACCTTTTCGGCCGTAATCCTCAACCAATGCGGCTATAAGCCCATTCAGGTAGAATGGAAATATGATTTAAGTTTGAGGAATACAAATTGAAATTTAAAAACAAAGAACGGTGAACGCTATTATGTGCCAATGTGCTTCATGTTTTTCATGGAGACAATAGTGGGAAACGTGTCGAATTCTTTGTTGTTTTTATGAGGTGTTGATTCCACTTATGCTGCTGGGAAACACTGTGAATGTTAACTTTCCATGCAAAGTCCTGGAATGACAGCGCCATGTCGCACTGTGTTTCCTTGTCTCGGGAATGTCTCCTTTTCTGCTCCAGTGAAGCCTCACCTGCCTCACACTGCCCCCCAGTGCTCATTCTGTAGGGAGGGTGTCCCTTTCCGCCTCGGAAATCTGAGTAGGGAGAGTGTGTGGATCCTCTCCTGAATAATAGATGGCGTATGCAACAGTTGTAATGTGGTCAGCAGACCTGGACCCAGGACGCAGGAATTCTAAAGGCCGATCTAAATTTTTTAATCTGCCAATGAAGCCGTTTAAACCCCAAATCACCTTGAGATTCTCCTTTTTCTTCATTTCACAGTATAAGAAAGTGATGGAATCACACACACACACACACACACACACACACACACACACACACACACACAGAGCGGCCCAAGGCAAGACTCAGCATGAGCTCTACAGTTTGGTGTAGCGTTACACACGGGTCATCTTCTCCTGTGGGGGTGTGAAACTCGTTATTCCAGATTAGATTAATCAGCCCTCGCGACGACGCAGCTGCTGCAGCACTAGTTAAAGTCTGTGAGGGAAAAGCAAAGGCCGATGCTTAGTCCTATCCAGGTGCTCTTCGATAACAAATATGTTGTCATATGTGGGAGGGACAAATGATTCGACATACTCAAAGCTATTATAACTCCTACCTCTGAGTGCTGGATGCACTTAAGTGAAGTCCAACAGGCTGGACTTAACTCAATACATATTATGCATATTGTACATACCTGTCTACGTACTCTGTATGTCTATGTACCTATTCATGAATACCGCTGATTCCCATTTATGACCATTTTATCATTTATGATTATTATTATTTTATCTATCACTCTTATCTTTATTTTAACTACCTCTCTTGCTTATCTTTATGCCTGTACTCTTGAATGGACCATCTGTACCGAAAGTAATCGCCTCCCTCAGGGATAAATAAGGTGTTCTGACTCTGATTTACAGGGCCTCATTCGCCCATTCGCACTGACGGCCATGGCTGCCATGCAGGGCGCCGGCCTGCCTACCAGGAGCACTTAGAGGTCCGGTATCTTGCTCAAGGTCACCTCGGCGTGGTCTCTGCCGGAGCTGAGGATCGAACCGGTAACCTTCCACCACTCCACCACCTGAGCCATAAATGAATAAATAAATAAATAAGAGTGAGACTGAAAATCAAAGACGCGTTGAAGGAACATCAGTGTTACAGAACGTGACGGAAAGTGTCATGATGCTTCCCCAGATGTTTGCTGGGAAAGAAAAATGACATTTTTAGAGCTGCAAAGAAAGTTTACGCTAATGTCCCATTATAGAGCCATCCGATATCGGTTCTACGCAAAGGTAGAACCGATATCGTATGAGATATGTGTCTATCGGCTCATTTCAGCAGGCAGCAAGTACAGCGGCCGACGCGGCTCGCCCTCATAACCACAAACACATACTGCGAGCTTTTCAATTACTGGACTGTAACTTGCAAGGACGGGGAAATTTCCATTACTGCTTCCTTTTTTTTTTTTAGTGTGTGTGTGTGTGTGTGTTTTTTTTTTCCTCTCAGGCAAAGCAGACTGCAAACGATGTGCTCTGTTATTCAGACCGGTTGGCAATGAAAAGCATGTCAGGACGTTTTGTCACAGATAATCAGCAGAACATGCTCATTATTAAAGCACGTAGGAGTCTCTGGCCTCGCTCGTCTGTCCAAGGCCTGGTGGCGTCCGTTGATGCCCATCACCTCAATGACACTCACATTCCTCGTGAAAGCAATTGAGGGTCGATTGGTCGTTTCAGCGCCTCTTTGCGCACCGCAACACACTTATACGCGAAGAAAATTTCGGGGCGCCAGGATAGCCAAAGCACAGCCTTTTTTTTTCTTTTTTTTTTCTTTCCGTTGCCTTGCTTTGCTCCACCAAAGTGAGAATTAGCGGCGGACGATTGTCGAATTCAGGCTGCCACGCTGGCTAGTTGCCCCGTCTGGTTCCGACACAAAGAAAGTTCTGTGTCCAGCTCAAAAGGGGACGACCGGCGCAGCATCGCTGAAGATGACACATTCTGCACAGTTGCCCGCCTTCAAAGACAGTTCACGGAAAAGCGCCTTCGGCATTCTGACACGTAGGCAGAATGGGAACTAGGCTGGCATTGCGCTGCTACCTACAAGTTTGGCATAATTAATTTTTTTTCCGCATCTCGTCTCATCGGCCGTGCCATTGCTTGATTAACGAGGAAATCAGTCAAATATCCCGGATGGACCCCAAATGGACCCTGGCTGCATTTAGGTGATATGGGTTGGTAACTTACTCTGTACATACACCGATCAAGCGTAAGACTGTGACCACTGCACATGTTTACCACAGAATATAATGCGACAGCCCTGCACGAAGTTTTAAGTTGCATTATGAATGAATCTGTTTAAGAGAGGTGTTGACATATTTTGCTAATTGTTATTGGGACTGTAATTTGTGATGCTGTTGAGCCGCACGGGCTTATACTCGGAGGTGTCCCTAAACTTTTGGCACCCTAATGCGTATGATTTGGGTGACCAAAATATTAGGGACACCTTTTAGAAAATTAAACAAATTTAAAAATCCAACATAAACTCATAAGCTCTCTGACAAACGTGCAGTGGTCCTAATATCATGCCTGATCGGTGTATATTATCGCGTGCACTTAAAATTCAGAGCAACCTTTCAAGCCTTTATTGTGCAAACTACATCTAAACACACTAAAACCAGAGATAATTTTACACGTAAGCTGGTGCCGGGGGGGCCGTGGCACACACCACCACACCGGCGCTGCTCTAAGCTAATGCTAGCACGCTGAGTGGCTGCGGGTCACTGCATTAAAATGAGGCATCGGGGCACTGATGTTTTCCTAGCAGCTACATGTACTCATTCATGTACCTGCAGTAGCAGTGAGTGGGCAAGAGGTACGAGAAGAGTATGTGTCTTGAAGATCAACCAGCAAGGAGCAACAGACTTCGCTTTGTGAGGGCCAGAATAGGTGCCTGATATGTTCATGAGCACCATTAGTCCAATAAATGTATCTCACTACCTTGTTTTATGCAGGTAAAATAGACCAGAATGCACAGAATATCAGTAACATCAGCCTGGCATGACACGGACCCATTATGTAAACGCAGCCTGACGCGTTATTGGGTGCTCCGTTATCGTGGAAAATTTCCAGTCAAACATCATAAAGTTCTCATTCGGTCGTAAATCAGATCAGCAGAGTAGAGCCGGCGTCGACGGTGGAGTCGGCTGGTGCTGATTTGCACGGCGCAACGGGAAACGGCACATTGTGAACCCCTTGAAATGGCAGAAATTCAGCCGGTTGGAGGACGAAGGTCCACCGTCCACCGGTCTGCCGCAGGATCATCAGCCATGAATGATTCACAGGCTACATTATTTCATATGCACCTCCTCCGGCCAAAAAGGTGAGAGTCTGGTTAAGAGGAAAATTTCAGTGCATTATGCAGTCAAAGAGTAAGACTGGGTCCCGCTGGGGTCACGCAGTCTGAGTGTGTCGTCAGTGGTGTCACGTAAGAGCATGAATGCGTCGTTATCTGCTTTCCCCTTTAAGAGTCCTGCATTATCAACTATCACAGCACAGGCACATTGTTTGTGTCAATCCAAACCGCCAGTTTTAGACCGTAATAAACACCCGTGTCACCTGTGCTGCTCCTTGAGTGATATATTAAAAAAAAAAAAAAAATCCATATATCTAACTCTCATTCGGTGCTTGCTGTTCAGGAGTTTCTCGCTCATAAATCATTCACGGCACGCGATTCTGCTGCCGCTGCAGGCAGTATCGACAGCTGCCGTTGGCCCCGACGCGAGACTGTAATCTTATTGTGGTCAAAGTCTTAACAGACGGCCACAAACACACGACAGGATCACGGAGCAAACATGAATGGATGCTCGGCTGAGTGAACATATCAAGCGATAATGGAATTGAAACGCGCGCGTGCAGATGTTCTCCTGAGGACACATGGATAAGGTTTATTATTAGAGATGGGGAAATACTCGGGAGCAGATGAGGAGGATCCACTCTGCTTTTTAGCATCAATAATAGAGGAATCATCTGTTAAGGGCCGGCGATGATGTACCGTCCATGTAATTTCTGGGAGATTATTTTCAGAAACACATTTTAATCCCAGCACTCAAACAGGGAAAGTAGTTATGCAACAGTTAGGGGCAGTGTGATTGAGAAAGATGATATAACTGGCATTGGTGCAGGCTTTTTTTTTGTTTTTGTTTTTTTACATGCGTATCAGGCAATTGGTATGACTGTGTGTGTGTGTGTGTGTGTGTGTGTGTGTGTCTCAAGCACACAGTACATTCCGTCAGTTTATAGCAAAGAACGCCGAAAACTATCTGCGGAAATTATTTTAATAAAGTATCTCAAGATGGAGAAATGATGGCGATAAAACATGGTGGCAGATGCTATTAGCACCCAGGTAGCCACAGAAAACAACACTATTTGGGAGATGTTTGCCCGTAGACCTTCTGCCTGAAAGCCTTTTCTAAACATGGAAGGGCTCCTGTAGGTACTTTTTGGTGAGGGCATAGCATGTGATCCATCTGTCTGTACATATTTATCGCATAATTCAGTTTTTAACTTGAAAAATATCCACCATTTACGTCTTTATGAGCTTGACCTCATCTGAATTTTGGAGGTGTTTTTTTTTTTTTTTAAAGGATTTTGCAGCATTGGAAAACAGAGCACTTTCTTTGTCATTTCCATCATCCTCACAGAGAGCGGATAACCTTCAAGGATCTTTATAGCAAATGGAGAAATTGCAAAAGTGCTTGATAACGTAATATGTTTATTTCTCAGAATGTTCTTGCCCTTGAATTCTCACAAAAAGATTTAAGATTAATGTGCACAATACACAAACATTCCCCTACTTCCACGATATATGGTATTTCTTACTCAAAATAAATATTCCCCACAAAATATTTAAAATGTACTTTAATATAAAACGTTTCTTTAATAAATTGACAAACCTTTCTAACCCAATGTCACCTACTCACCATTTCAGTTTTTTTGATGTCAAATGAAAGGGAATTGCATCAAAGGGGACGAAGGTTGGCAGTCGGCGTTGGCCTGCTGCCGCCTGGACTTATGAAAGAAAAATGAAAATAACAGTGATAATTTCAAAAATCTGAAAAATCAAAAGTCAACTCAGACTAAGCACCGTTGCCTCATAGCAAGAAGGTCGCAGGTTCGACTCTCGGCCTGGGGTCTTTCTATGTGGAGTTCGCATGCTCTCCCCGTGTCTGCGTGGGTTCTCTCCGGGTACTCCGGCTTCCTCCCACCTCCAAAAGCATGCTGAGGTTAACTGGCTACTCTAAATTGCCCGTAGGTGTGCGTGAGAGTGTGAGTGGTTGTACGTCTTTCATGTGGCCCTGCGATGAGCTGGCGTCTCGTCCAGGGTGTACCCCGCCGCTCGCCCATTCGACAGCTGGGATCGGCTCCAGCACAACCGCGACCCGGAATAAGCGGAAGACAGTGAATGAATGAATGAACTGAGACTAAATGTTTCACGTTTGAGCCACAGTCACTCAGTTCAAAGCTCTGCATTTGACCCGGTCTTTTTTATGACTTCTTACGAAAATATACTTTAAACCCACACTTCTTACCCATAGCACTGGTGCATTAATAATGAAAAAAAAAATACATCAAAGAGAGACTTAGAAAAAAGAGAGTATTCTCACCACAAAACCATCAAGCATTACTCTGGTTCATTTATCATAATTCTGGCTGAAATACACAAGTAACATGAATTAAAACATTTATCCCAACAGATGATGTCCATGCCGACAATGGGGTTGGAGTTGGGAGTGTGTGCTCTTGAAAAAACACTCAAAACAAAAGGTAATTAGGGAGAGCAGTAGGTTTAAATAACTGCAGGGCGGAAATGGCTATTCAAGGAATTCTGGGAGAGAGACAGAGATAGAGAGAGAAAGACAGAGAAATGGAGAGAGAGAGAGAGAGGTAGTGAGAGAGAGAGATAGAGAGATAGACTGGAAATATAAAACCTTTCTGTGTTTCGTGGGGCTGCACATGGAGTCAGGTGATGCTCTGACCTCCCGCAACCCACCGCAGATGAATTAGTCATGATGGGAAAGGTTGCGTTCGAGGGACATTCTCCTGACGCATGCAGATCAACAGCATACAGGCACATCAGCACCTTGTGTCAGAGAATCAGCCATGACATCATGACCACTGCATTTTTGCCAAAGAATATATGTTTTTTTTTTATTAATCATTTCATTCTTCCTCCCGATATTAATTGTATAGGAAACCAAAAAGCTGGCTCACGTATGTCACAGGTCACGCTTTCATTTTCCGTCGCCGTGCACAAGCAAGTAGCTAATATCCGCCCGAGATCCACACTTCACGTGGATCGCGGTGAGCATTAACGATCGTGTGGCTTTGTAAGGTGTCTCTTATGGTTTTATTATGACGATCCTTCAGTGTGTGTCACTGTGTGACGGTGCACCGCCGCCCACGGCAGGAGAGGCAGCAACTACTGACGAAAACACCCATGAGACAGCTTACTAAATAGACAGCGTTGGGGTAGCCAAAATTAACTGAAGAAAACAACCATATCCTATGATATAATTATTTCAAAAGTGCATCTCATACACTGGAAAACCATGTATTGAATGAAAATATCCATTATTTCCAGTTTAATCCTATGTAAATATGATTAGATGCAATTTCCCCCAAATATCCAACTTGATTCACATTGATCAAGCGTAACATTACGACCTCGGCATGTTTATTTTAGAATATGATGCAACAGTCCTGCAATGAATTCGCCCTTCAGGGGGAGTTTTATGCTGAAATCATGTTGAATCTGTGTGAGAGAGTTGTTGACATATTTGAATGACTGTTACTGGGACTGTAACTTGTGATGCTGTGGAACTGCCCTGGGTTGCACTGAGACGTGTCCCTAATATTTTGGTCACCACACTCACACGCATTAGGGTGAATGCATGCTCACTATGATGAGGAAATACTCATTAACTGTGAATAATAGATGGATATTAGCTACCGTTCATGAAGAAGGAAAATGAAACTGTATATTTAATGGGGAGGAAGAATTGAATAATAAATGCAATATATATATATATATATATATATATATATATATATATATATATATATATATATATATATATATATATATATATATATATATATATTTTTTTTTTAAATTGAATTGCCCTCCAACAGGTGATTCAGAGTTCCAACAATCCGAAGCACACTGCTATAGTGTGACGTTAACTTTGTGTCGTATGTGAAAATGCATGTTCGGGCTGCGTGAA
>CAAKHG010017678.1:0-10261 GCA_901007715.1 Dactylopterus volitans
ACAAGCCACAATTATAGTCACACACACACTCACACACACACACACACCAAACCCCACACATACCCTAAAACTCATATATGCAAACACGCATAATTTGTTATTTGCGTGCTGTAATACATCGTGTCTGGCTCGTGAATTTGCCTGTACAGTAGCGCCTGCTTCTTCTTTTTTTTTTTTTCTAATTTGCATTCGCACCGACCTCGGCTGCTGACTCCGCACTCCCCGCTGCTGCTGCTTTATCCGCGTGACAAAAAGCCTTTTGTTTTTTTTTTATTGCTGCATTAATTGCCTGCAATTCATAGTTCCCTCTCTGCGTGGAAGTTAAATCTGCATTTCCATTTGTCTTTTTTTATTTATTTATTTTTTTTTTTTTGATTCCGTGCGTGTTTGTCCTTTTTGTTCTAATCTCGCCTCGCCGCTTTGATAACTTATTCAGCGGCGGGGTCGCTCAATTTTCGTCGCTCAGCATCTGGCTGAGCTAAAGGGAGAGCTAAAAACGGCGCCGTTTATGGTACGCGGCGGTGATCAATGCGCGCCGATAAAAATAGCCGAGCCTCCGCCCTCGGCTGCTGTGGAAAGACGCGCCCAGTTCCCCCTCCGCTAGCCGAGCGAAAATCTCCTCGCAGTGGAACTGAAAAAAGCGCACGCGAGGCCGCGCAGCTGCAGCGGCGTCGCGCTATCACCCGCTAACAGCCGCTAATCGCCGCTAATAGCCGCTAATAGCCGCGTTTTTAGTGTTAACAGCCTTTAATAAATTTGGCTCTTTTGCTCGTTCACTTGATCAAGATGATTAAACCTCACGATAAAAACTCAGCTCGAGTTGTTGAGCGCGGCTCTTTAAGGCGGCACGCGCTGAACGAGTGCGCAGGCACAGAAACACACACACACACACACACACACACACACACACACACACACACACACACACACACACACATACACGCACGCATTGGCTCAAGTAGCCTTTTCCACCTTTTCTGTGTTTATCTGTCATACATTAAAAAACACTCACCACTTCTTAGTCTCTCTTTTTAAAACTTCTGTGCTTTCAGATGTGCTTGCAAATATGTATGCTTAATCATTATCTAACGATGTCATCAATTGTTAGGTCTGCTTTATGAAACCCTGCTGCAACTTGCCACCAATTACTCGATGTGTATTGCTATTCATAGTGGACACTGATCCCACATACTTTTCTGTTGCTTTGTCTTGAATGAAGGTTGCATCAGTTTACATCAGCTGCAGACACAGTGGCAGGCTGGACACCTCCCAACCCTGCCCCCCAGCTGTGAGGGCAGACAAAAAGGGAGTCAATGAGCAGACCACATATCACATTATCCGAGATTTACTGTCATTGAACTTTCCACCTGTAATGGTTGAACTAATCTGAATGATACTGGCCTTTAAGACTGGTGTCAACCTAACTGCTGTTATGTGAGTACATGATTTAGTACTATATATGTTATATGTGTGAGTTTTGCAGTACATCCCATACTTCATTCATTCACGAAATTGAAGCATTATAATTCTCTAGATAGTGTCTGAGATCAGGTGATATATAACTAAACGTCTAGAGAATTTTTAATTGCAAAAGGTTGAACCGGCAGAATACATTCTGCTGAGGTTTTTCTCTCAGTGTAAATGAATGAGAAATTGCTGTTAAAGAGTTTTTCAGTGTGTATATAATTTCCCCCAAAAATCCATCCTTTGAGATGTGTGATTTGGGTTATATAGAGAATGTGTGCATACTCATACCTGCGCTGATATTCAATTTGCAGAAAGTTTGATTCTTTAAAACTGACAGCTCATGTAGCGAATAAGAATTCCTACCACTAGTTAAAACATAAACGGCAAAAGTACCAAGGTGGAAAAAACAAACAAAAAAAAAAACACATCAAATCACAAAATGCACACAGCAGCCTGAAATAAACAAATATAATACAAATTTTATCATTCATTCAAGATCTTCCCATGTGTATTTCATTTAAATTTGTAATCAAATATTAGAGATGATCAGATGACACAGAGGCTGGATGTGTCATGTGAACTCATCAATTACAATTACTAATTCATTCATTCACTGTCTTCCACTTATTCCGGCTATTCAGGGTTGCGGTCGTGCTGGAGCCGATCCCAGCTGTTGAATGGGCGAATGGTGGGGTACACCCTGGATGAGATGCCAGCTCATCGCATGAGAGACATACAACCACTCACACCTATGGGCAATTTAGAGTAGCCAGTTAACCTCAGCATGCTTTTGGAGGTAGGAGGAAGCCGGAGTACCCGGAGAGAACCCACGCAGACATGGGGAGAACATAGAAAGACCCCAGGCCGGGAGTCGAACCTGCGACCTTCTTGCTATGAGGTGTGGTGCTAACCACCACACCACCATGTCGCCCCAATTACTAATTACTTTTTTCAATTATTTTCTCCATTATATCACAGTGGTTGGTAGTCAGATTGTTCTTTATTTATGGAGGAGGCAGATCTGCATCTGTTTCCTCTGATCTGCAGCGCAGTCCAAAATAAAACATCAGATCTTAAAAAAAAAAACACCTCACAAATCAGTCATAAGGGAATAGGTCAGCACAGTTTCAAACACAAATGTTTTGTTTTGTTTTGTTCCTGTCTTCTAGACTCCATTTAAAAAAAATCTACTAGAACAGTATCCAATAGCCTGGGTACTTGTGCCCAAAGTAGAGTAGTATATCTCTATAAGTATATATACATATATCAGTGGGCATCATGAGACCAGACAATGAGACAGACAAATGTCATAAAAAGCAGAATGTGGAAGAGATTGAAATTAAAATGTATCACAATTGAAGAGCACAAGGTCACTGAGGCAACTTTTGCTTGAACATTTATATAAAACAAACAACAAATTAAAAAAAATTCATTTTCAACCTCCACCAAATTTTTGTCAATATCCCTCCAAATGAAAATGTATACAATCCTGACAATAAGTTACATGATGAAAGATTGATAATGAGACATGCATGCAAACACATGCACACAAATCACCTTCCAACATGCCACCATACTCCATCGAATAAAACTTTTGGCAGGCCTGTGCACTTGTGGCAGCTGGTTCACGTGCTGATAGACTGTCCTCAGTCCCATGGGTAATTTACTGAGCTGCTAAACACCACTAGTTTTGTCATCGTGTCTTTCTACTCCATCCAGTGTATCTACCAGATCCAGTCAGTCAGTCCTCCTTGCTCTTTTTCCCCTCAGTATCCCATGTTGGAATTCCCATCCAGGCTGTATTACAAACTGAGATGATGGCTTAATCCCTTGTTAATTAGGGACAACATCTCCAGCAGCTGAGGCTACAGTAGACAGCAGTGGAAACTCATGAGACATGAGGGCCCTGGCCGAGCTGGGCCCAGTCAGGAGAAGCTGGCTCAGGCTCAGAGAGCTGGTGAGGGGTTGGCATTACGAGGGGAGGAGGTAATGGGGGAGCTTGAATGTTGCACTGGATAAGGATTAAAAAGGGGCTGGTGTCTAATCCTCCACCGATGGCTTTTCTCCTGTTCCCTGGGCTTTATTAGCCTGGGCAAGTGAATTGTCCTGTTCCATTTGTCATCAGCTGTGTGAGGAGTGTGGTCTTGCTGGCTTTTTACAGGACACTTTAGTGAGACACCCGCATCATCGATTTGGCTGGAAAAATGCCTTGCTATTTGGATATGCACTCATTTGACCGTTCTCAAATTGTCAAGTTTTGAAAAGTGGCTGTCTTCTTCTCTCTCTCTCTCTCTATCGCTCTCTCCCTCATTGTGTGTGTGTCTGTATGTGCATTTATATGAATATTTGCTGACCATCTCATCTGTTTTTCCTGACAGCTATGACACCATTCCCATGGTGTACACATACTAGACAAACAAACAACCTTAATCCTAGTTATAACTGTCTCTACACTCCTTTCTTCTGGTGTAAAATCGTGTTGTGAAAAATTGCAAGAAGAATTTGTGGGTGAATGAAGAGGGACAGGGGAGGAAAGAAGGGATCATTTGGTTGAAGCTCAGCAGTAGGAAAAATGATGGGTAAAGAGGAGAATGAAAACTGCATCTTCTTATATTTCCTTTTTAGGTGGCAACAAAAGCCAATTTATTTGGAACCACATTTCCCCTGGCTAAGTGTTGGAGTATAGCAGAGTGCATTATAAATACAGGATGGCTTGTTGTTGTAACCGTTACTGCCCCCCTTGAAGACCTACACTCCTGGGGAGCTTCAAACATGAGGTAATTATCCAGCACCTTACCGCCTGCTGCTCCACTACCTGTGTGTCCAGCACCACTGGAGTGACGGAGGTGATGAGGAGTGGGAAAGAGAGAGATGGATAAAAATGGAGTGGGCTCAAGAGAGAATGACAGTTGCTGACTGTGTGTGCATGACAAAGACATGTTTAATATAATCTTTAAAGGACTAGCACGTACTTGTTTTATTTATAGCATTTACATTTATAGTTTTACTGAGTGCATTAAGATTAATAATGAATTTTCAATATTTTTTATTACTGTAGCTGGAATTCATGTAAAGCTCAGAGGCTCTCAACATTCATAATGGAGGAGTGTTTTTTCTAATCTCTTAACAATCCATACACATAGTGTCCAGACAATTATAAGTCTATAAAAACAGCAATATACTGTATAAAGCTTCAAATATTTTTCAGCATTATTAAATTTATGATAATGAGGTGAAACAGGCAAAATTCAAATCACATTTCATGAACTGAAATTTTAAAAAAATGCAAAAACAGAGGCGATGATTTGCAAAAAAAAATTGGAAGCCGACATTTCATTTGAAATAGCACAAACACATTTCATGTTGACACTGAGAAATGTCATTGAAAAGTATATGCACTAAAACTAGACACATACAGTTATACAATAAATGATTCAGATGATGCAGTCTTTTTGGTCAGCCAGACATTTAGATACATGTGTTGCTAAATTGTTACTCTTGGATTTCCAACTGAAGAACTGAAGAAAAATCCAGTATCCTACAATACTAGTGCAGAGTGAATTGTTTTGTTGCTCATTTGGAATTATAATATGGACTTTGATGAATGATTGGAATACACCTTTCCAATCACCTTTATTATTTTGAAGGCAAAGTGTACAATATGAATACATTTTGATAATAGATTTTGTTAGCTGTTGTATAGCAAGGGCATCTGTCCTGCGGCATCACCTTTGTTCCAGTTAGCATGCTAAAACACCGTCTTGTATAATACTGTGGTTTTAAATGTGTATTATTTATATGATGCTACAACCCGATGCATGGAGGGGTGAAATTAAAATCGTACTAATTAAAATGAGTGGTATCAATAATGATAACAATAGCAGCAAATTTGGCAGCCAATCAAAATTTGTCTATGGTATACAAGTTACTAAACATTTTAATATTAGGCAGCAAATTTCCTTTTTACCTTGGACATAATGCCAAATGGTCGATTTGTCACATAGCAATGCTTTCTCACCATTTTTACATCTAATTGGCATTTAGCAGGCTTTCAGGTAACTCTAAATGTAAAAGCGTTTACATAATATTTAGGCATACCTGGGTTATCTCTTTATGCACGCATAATGGAAAAGTATGTTTTGCACAATCACAAGGCGAGGTGGAACGACCAAATAAACACCAGACTTAGCATCAGGAGATGGAGTCAACACAGGTGTGGACATTGTAGACTGTGAACGCCTCTATAAATGACACGGTGGAAACCCTATAAAACAGTCATTGTTAAATGCAATCACTTACATTTAAATGCTGTGAAGACATATTGCCAAATGGCCACTGTCTGTGATCAGCCTTAGTCCTTAGTCCTTACTGATATCCTATTACAGTCCCCAGGATTCCGTCGAATTATTAAAGAATTAAATTGTCTTTAAAATATGACAACTAGGGGGATAAGGAAGAACCTGATACATTTTAGGCAAATCCAAGATCTGTTTATCTATCTTTCAATAATATATATCTTTCAAGAATAATATCATCGATTTGGATGGGCCTTTAGTTATGCTAGCACTATGCACAATGTTATAAGATACATCCACTACATTCATTCACTGTCTTCCGCTTATTCCGGCTATTCCGGCTCGCGGTCGTGCTGGAGCCGATCCCAGCTGTCGAATGGGCGAGCGGCGGGGTACACCCTGGACGAGACGCCAGCTCATCGCAGGGCCACATGAAAGACATACAACCACTCACACTCTCACGCACACCTACGGGCAATTTAGAGTAGCCAGTTAACCTCAGCATGCTTTTGGGAGGTGGGAGGAAGCCGGAGTACCCGGAGAGAACCCACGCAGACATGGGGAGAGCATGCGAACTCCACATAGAAAGACCCCAGGCCGAGAGTCGAACCTGCGACCACCGCACCACCGTGTCGCCCCTACATCCACTACTTTAGTTGTAAATAAAACATCCAAAGGAATTATGAATTTACCTTGAAATTCACAGTTTGTCTGATGTTGACCAGAGCACCAGCAGCAGATTGCTATTTTTGGTTGGAAATGTCAGCAATTCCTTTCTTATGATCAGGATAATAATATTTTTGATGAACATCTAACCAACTGGCATCATCATCAGTTTTTAAACAGTACTTAAGGCATACCAGGCTATGAAAAGATATTAACAGTTCAGTGACAGGTATAACGATCTACTTTTAATTTTTTTGCGATGTAGCAGTCCAGACCATGGGCTGTATATAACTGGACAAACCGAGCGTGATGTCACCCATTTGTTTGTGGATTCCGGATTTGAAGCCCGGAGTTCGGGTTCTTGGACGTCACCATCTTGGACATTTGTAACCACGACCTTCCATATTTGGAGCCGAGGAGGAAAAATGGGTGAATCGGATACAGACAACCTGACTGCACTGGCTGAACACCTGCTTTTACTGTGAGATGTCCATAAAGTCAGGTAAACTTCATTGCAAGAGTAACTAACTGCATACATGTCAACACTTGGAAAAAATCTTCCAATTTATTATACAATGTAATGATATTGTGGCAGAGGTTACCTTGTGTAAGGTGACACTGAATTACATAAAACAACGTCTGGTAAAAAGAGTCTAAAACCAAACCTAGCTAACTTATTTGACCTGAACTTAGTATTAACAATGACAGCAACATGTTAAACTTGGTGGTCAGTGTCATTAACACATGTTAGTTAACGATGATTATGGAACGGTAATGATATTAAGGGCATGTGGACATGCTTGTTATTAGCAGATAATCGAATTTAACTAAGTGATCGTTACAACACAGAACACTGTTACTGATTGTGTATTTTAGTAGTTAGTCTAATGAAGTACAGGTCAACACTGTGTTTTCTTAGTAGCCTTCAACATGATACATTTCTCACTGTAGTATTTTGTTTTCATTCATTGTGACCAAAGTTAACAAAGAGACTGTTAATTTGAGGAGACTTCAGAGACACCCACATTTGTGTCATGACATTGTACAGCTTGTTGATGTAAGTACTGTATAGACATCACTATATTGGAGTAGTCTTGAAGATTAAACATCTGGAATGTGACTGAAGTTTGACTGACACTACACTAAATTGCAAGAAAACATTTACATTGCTTTACATATAATCTGGAGAAACCAATCATCACCTACCACCTCCTACAAACAAGGCACTACAATATCATTCAAAAAGTCATTGTTTTCATATTAAATACGCAAATTATAGAGGACCACTTTTCAGTAGGAGCTTGTTCTCTTAGAAGTAAGTAATTCGATACAAGAGAATTTGTGATCTGCCACTTCTTCAGGACAGTTACTGTTATTCTGAATGTGTGAAGCACTGAAGCAGTGATGGAGCCAACAGAACCAGGAGCTCATGAATGGAGCAGCATTCTTCTGAATGTGGAGAAGCAAGACTGCATGGTGGTGGTGGTGATGATGATGATGATGATGATGATGATGATGAAGACAATGGTGAAAACGCTCCAGTTCGGCTTCTTCTGATGAAGGACACATGAGCCTTTTAGCAGTTTATTCTTCTCTGACTACTTCTTTTCTGTGAATTAATTTTCACTGTCATTGTATCACACTGCATTGTATCACACTGCATTACAATTATTGAAAATGTGTTTAATATGTCTATTTGTGATCATATGTTGCTATGGTGAATTTTAAATAAACCTCCTGTAATTAGATTGCGCCTAGGATATTCTCCATTTTAGAAATTTAGAAAAATTTCCATTTTTCTAAATTTACCATGACAGGATGCAGTGTCATATATATATATATATATATATATATAATTAACTTAATCTATTTTTTTCTCTCCACCACCTCCCTCACAAAAGCATTCTTGTTCATTATATATACATTTTTGTTGTTGTAGTTGTCGTCACTTTGTTTTGTTGCTAAATAAAAAAATAAAAGGTTTGAGCCTCAACATCAGCTCTCTCCAGTCACACAAGGACAAGATTTTACAAGTGTCCAAACTGCTGGCCGTGGTTAAAGTATTATATCACATAAAATAAAACTAGCTTGTCTGTTAAAAAAAAAAGACCACACTTCACACTTAATGTAGACACACGCGCACACACATGCGTGCACACACAGACACACACACACACACACACACACACACACACACACACACACACACACACACACACTGCGCATAATACCTTTGTAGCTTGGTTAGATTTATGCTTGTTTTTTTCAGTTTCTTTTGTTTACCAATAAACTTCTTTAAACTTGCTTGTCTGTTTGATGTTGTACAAAGTGAATTCTGACAACATACACTCTTAGAACTTAAATCCTCCACCTGTTCTACTGTTAATAAAGTAATTTGATTATAGTTATAAATGTAATTATCAATCGAGTTATGTTTTCACAGAATAACTTTTGAGACTGATTTGTGACATTGGTTATCTGGTGGATTTAATATAAACTTATATTCTATTATTATTTTATAGTAAATATATATTAATATCTAGATATGAATATTTTACTAATTTTGATCACCAACAATAATAAATTAAAGCACAGCATTTATGAGGCTTGTGTGCAAGGCCTATGATATCAACAATGCCCAACAGTGTGAGTTATTGTCACGACCCGGCTCGTGAGCCATGACGAAAAGTAGAGATACACAGTAACTGTAGAACTTTCCAGTAGGTGTAACTATCGCTTTACATATATATATTATAAGTGATAGGTGTAAGGATTATGTTCTTTGGTATTTGAGAAAATAAGTGTGTATATTTATATTATTAATGTCACTTTATTCCATTCATTCCATTTGTTATACATAGCAAGGTGCGGGTTTGATTGTTTACCATTCCTGGTCTCCACTGTGTGTCTGTGTATGCGCATGCGTCATTAGGCGCAAGTGACTCACCGTTTCTTTTCATTTAATTGATGGTCAGGACTGGTACGCCTTGCCGGTGAGTTAATGGGAATTAGCATTTTAATAGTCAAATTGAGAACAATATCACATGTATAAGTGTGTAATTTCAGTGGTTAATTCTGAGTTCTGTGTTCGTGTTTATTGCAGGTTTACAACCTAATTGACAATCTAACTAAGTCACTAACGACTCGACAAGCTAGTGTAGCTGTAGCAGACAGGCTGCCTAGTGTGTGGATGCTTATTGCGGATGTGTGCGCAATAAAAAGTCAAAGTGACCCGAGTTGTATCCGCCGTACTTGTCCTGAAGCCCTTCCAGAGGGGAGTTTATTAGGCTATAGCAGGTAGCTTGGTAAAAATCTGGACAGTTGTAAACCGCCGTCGGAGCCGTGCCAGAGAGTACGCGGACCCCGAGCGGAGAATAGCCATCGTCAATAACGCCACCACAACGGAGGAGCCGAAGCCAAGAGCTAACGGGACCGTTAAGGAGTTGGATAACCGTCACAACCGTGAGTAAGGCTGTGTGGATAATAACGGAAGTTGCGCAGCTATTAAGTGACTTTGTAAACTACCAGCCATAGCAACCGACAAGAGACGTCTGTGTCGTTTGCGGACGAGTCGCTCGTTTCGAACGAATCTTTCGAACGAATCCTAGCGAGCCTTTTGTTCGAACAGATCTGAACGAAGCGGATCTTTGGACGAGTCGTTCATTCTGAACGAGTCTTTTAACGAGTCTTTTTGCTAAAAAGTGATTCTGTTCACCTAAAGAAGACAAAATGGCAGACGACAAGCCAGATCTCGAGGGCTTAAAGCGGAGGCGCTCAAATGCACAACGAACCTTTACAGCACGAATAAACCGCCTGGATGTTAGTGCTGGCCG
>CAAKHG010017679.1:3511-17435 GCA_901007715.1 Dactylopterus volitans
TAAATGTGTACTCATGGAGCGGCATGTACACACTTCCCCTCGCTCACACTCTCCGTGTAATGAAAGTGTAATGAAAGCCAGAAAACACACACATACACACACATACACACACACACACACACACACACACACACACACACACACACACACCTGCTCACACAACTGTAAACTCGCAGTTTCTTTCAGGCACACGCTGACATTGACACAGACAGATCTCTCGGAAGTTGAAAGCAAAGATAATTTGCTCTTTAAACACATATTCAAGGACACTAGTGGCTACACAATATTGTCCTTGTTTATCCTCTCATCTAACATGACAATGCAAATTCCTATAGTAGTTGACAGTGGCTGCATATTCTCACACTCTCAGAAAGAAAACACTGACTAAGCTTGAGCAGTGGCGGAGAAGGAAGATCTGGCCTGACTGAAACAGTGTCTACAGAGAAGTGCTTATGAAACATGTAGTGATTCTGAAAAATAGGAAATATTTTTATATATTTGTTTCCATAAAAATTGTTTGTTTTTGTTTTTATAATGAATTATTATTATTTTTTCTTCTGACAAAGACAAGGTGTGTGAAGGATCAAGTTGTGTATCAGCTTGCAGTGCAAACAAACACTCACAAAGTTATTTTTTTGCACCATGTTTTCATCTATTATCTTCTGGCCAGTAAATGGATGCATAGTTCCCTGTGAATCCCTTGTGCATAATGTAATCTTGATTTTTTTTTTTTTTTTTTTTTTTTTTTTTGCCATGAAGCTGAGGTCCTCTCATAAAAATCAAAATCCGGAGTGCCTGGCCCATAATGGGTTCATGGGATGCCTCTTCCTGGAACCACAGTATTAAAAAAACATCATTTTTATGGCCATTGGTTATTATTACAATACATATAGACAAAAACCTCAGTGGTCCTCTCTATTTTACAGATTTCCTAAAACCTGAGACCAAAAATTTTGGTATTTTTATCAGGATTTTGGGGTCGCACGACTGCCATTTTCTTGACAATCGTTTGTCCAACTTCACACTCGTGGTTGTATTGCCAGTGGCCAAGAAAGGTGTAATATTAAGTGTAAAGTAATCAGGACAAATGTTCTTCATATTGGATTTTAGCTATTTTTTTTTGTTATTCTGTTTTGCTGTAACATGGAGGTCATTCAACAGAAATGTAAACTGTACACTCTGCAGATGTAATGGATGCAACCTGAATATATTAGTCTGGCATTTGGTTTTCTTTAACTCAAACTTTACACTAACTTATTATAACCCAATGTGAAATTGTTTAGGAACTATCAGCTGATCCATTCTCCACTTTATACTTGTGGTTTTCGCATATTACTTAGCAATTGCTGTCTTGGTTGGCTTTCACTCTGCTCCTCAGGCTCGGAGGGCATTACTAGTATGTTTAACATTTATTTATTTATTTAATTCATTTATTTATCACCCAAACTAATTCAAGCTGACTGGCTATCAGCTCTGAACATGTGGTTTGTTTAATTCAAGTGAGATGGTGACGGTGAAGTGTATATCAGGATCAAAGGTCTCTCTTTAAAAAAGAAAAAAAAAAAATCAGGTTCTGGTTCAGGTAGGTTTGCCGTGTCTGAAGGGGGTAAAAAAACACAACTGCATCTGCCGGGCCATCTGAAGACATCCAGCTTTTCTGCTCCAGCACACACTCGATGGCAGCCTGAGAGCACGCAGCAGTGTGGCAGGCAGCAGGCAGAGGCTGTAGCTCCCGGGCAACAGCTGAGCTCCCATGGGCATCGGGGGGGAACCAAGCAAGACACAAACGTGTGTGTGTGTGTGTGTGTGTGTGTGTGCGTGCGTGTGCGTGTGTGTGCGTGTGTGTGCGTGTGTGTGTGTGTGTGTGTGTGTAAGAGAGATGAAGTATTATGTGTCCTGCTCATCTACGTTTTGGCTGGCTCATCCAATATGCTCAGCCAGATTGTGTGCCCAACAAGAAGTATCCTGGAGGGACTTTAACCACTGATTCAAAGAAGCAGTGTCTGTGTGCAAGAAGTGAAACTGATCAAAACCAACTGACTGTCCCAAGAGCGTTTTGATAGATTTGTTGACATGATGGATTAGCGAAAATATTTTTTTGCATATGTTGGAGTGTGAATATGCACATATGTACGCAGCTGCCATGCATTAACTTCATCTCTCACTGAATCATAACTTCAATATGGCTCAGTCCATTTTCTGCTTTTACACCTATTCACTCCATTTCTGTTTGTACACATTATTTGTCATATTGGGGGCTATTCTCAGAAGCACACCTGAACAAAAAGGGTGGTCTTGTGCCTAACTGTATTCCATTTCCTCTTAAGAGAAGCATATATGCAAGGAATGGATAAAACTTCACATGTGCAACAAAATGCAGAATGTAATGCAGAATGTATTTTATTGGATACATATTCTTTGTTTTACGTGTATATGAGACACAACATGTTGACGATAATATGATGGCTGATACTGTGCGAGTAATCTTCTCTTTGCTCAGTTGATACATCTTTGATTCCTTTCCTCCCCTCCTCTTTTTGCATTTTAGTCCACCACAGCTGAGATGTAGGCAAAGGAGGTGAGGAAAGGTTGAGCAAGAGACAAAAGACTGAAGGAGATGATGTATGTCATTTTAAAATAACATAAATTAAATATGACAGGTGGTGCAGCTGGAACAGCTGTTCATCTTTTTGTTACAGCTTATCACTATTTCAACAATGAAAAAATATTTCTGATGTCTGTAATCTCTGTCTATTGAATGCTCATATATTCATTAAAACATCTGGGTTTTTGTATTGTTCAATTCACAATGTGAAACAACGTGACCAGAATGTATGGATATACATTTTTATTTTTCTCTCCAATTGTAACACTGTGGTTAGAGCAGTGCCTTATGATGCGCTACACAAACAGTAAAAGACAGAAAGTCTGATCACACATTTGATTATCTTGAATAACTAATAATCGGCTGTGTGCCACAACTCTTTTGGTCACAGGTGCCAAAAAGACTTATGCAAGAGATTTACTCTCATATTTTGGACTGTGTTTTCTGTTTTGACATTTTAAATTGAACTCTTAGTTTGGGTTATTTCCTGTTTTACTTTGAAGTTCTGCCCTCGTGTCTCTCGTCTTATTTTACTTCCTGTCTGGTTATTGTTTTCACCTGTGTGGGTAGTGCTTTTTTGGTGTGTGTGTGTGTGTGTGTGTGTGTGTGTGTGTGTGTGTGTGTGTGTGTGTGTGTGTGTGTGTGTGTGTGTGTGTGTGTTTCCAGTTGAGCAGGTGTTTCTGTTTGTTTTTTTTCCCCAGCCCAGTTATGGTTTGTATGTTTTCTTAAGTTCAGTGTGTTTTCGTTTTTCCATGCCTGCCCACCTGTAACCTGGTTTAAAATTCTTTAACTAAACATCAGGTTTTTTTTCCAGTTCTGGCTTGTGTGCTGCTGACTCTTTGCATCTGGGTCCATCCTGCCTCCGCACACCCCTGTAGTGACATACTTGTGTATGCTTGCTAATAGCTCCTCCAGCAAACCTCATCTCTCCTCACTCGTCTCTCCTCCAGATGCAGTTTTAAGAACTGAAACGTCTTAAAATGGCTTCCTAATCCTGATTAAAAAGCTTTACTTGAACCCTGAAGAATTTTACATGTCTTATTTCTGTTGACTGTGAGACATCACAACATTTTCTATGCATTTTTTTCACCTGCAAGCTGTGTGTAGTGACTACTGTGTGTTTGAGGCAATGTCATGTCAGCATTATAATTTTTTTTTTTTTTTTTTTTTCCCCCTCAAATTCACAAATCAAAAGCAAGTCACTGTTGCCAAGTCAGTGACTTTGTCTCTCTTTAACAGAACCCTCTGGCAAATGTACTCCAAAAAAATGTAGTTTTGAGATGCAGCTGTTTGTTTTGGGGTTTTTTGTTTGTTTGTTTTTTGTCACAACATTCAAATCAGTCCCTTCCAAGCCCTTTCCAAGCTGCTGTTTGGCACTGCTACAATTCTACTAGTTAACATTTTAATGGGCTGCTATTAAATTTTTTTATGACAGCAGAAGCATAAGAGAATGATAATAGTTTTATTAGGAATTTGGCAATATTAACCTACATTGTACCCCATACAGTACTTCTAATCTGTAAAGGTTTCAGTGACCTTTAGAAACAGACAGGTCATATTGGACGTTTTCTACATGCTTTTAAAAATTTAGTTTTTAAGGAAACATGTTCGTTTAAAATTGAGTTAGTTTGTAATGTTGAAGGTATTAGAAGGTCAAACTGTATTTTTTCTGACGTATCTAACAGGAAAAGCAGCTAAAAGGCATTTTTTGGACTATCAGAAAGAAAGTTGTAGCGTGTTGTTTTTTTTGTTGTTTTTGTAAAAGGGGCGAATCAAAGTGTACTCTCAAACTGTTTGCCCTCGGTATTCTTATGATTTCAGAGCATTTGCTGAGATATTAGGGAAGAGCAACCGATCAATCAATGTAAATAAGGCATTAGATAGCTGTTTTAATCCATGTAAGCAAGTCCAAACTGTATGCATGAAACGGCTGACTGCTGGTGTGACATTGGCAGCGTGGAGACCCGTCTCCCAGCTGGGGAGGAAATTGTCTCTAATTGCTCCTGATTGGCTCCTGTTGACTCCTGATGAGGAGTGACGGCCTCATTAGCATGCTAGCATTGCAGGGGTGTTTTTAGTGGGTGAAAAACATCCTGGCTGACAGAAAAACCCTACTGCTTCGTAGTACCTGGCACCTGCCGGCAGGCAAGAATTTGCTTCAGCAGGAGCTTCTTAGTGATGTTCACAGCTCAAACTTTTTCACTCCCCAAACAATGATATTTGATAATCTATCAAACCCCCGATTATATTGAATGACTGCATTTTAATATGCTGATCTATTGTTTATTGACCAGTTACTCCTGCGACATTGATCAGTGTCTTCTATGTCATTCCCTGTTCGCATGATACAGGAAATGAACTTTGGTCTCCAACAATGGCGTGGAAACATTTTGACTACAGTGCCCAATACAATATATTAATCTATATTCTGAAGAGAATGAAACTGCTACGGTTGCAACAGCAGTAATGTTCCCGTTTTACAGGACAGTCATGGTAATGAGGGAAGTGAACCTGAAGGTGAGGCTTGTCACCAGTCACTGCTCCACTTATGGTAATGAGCTTTGAGATGGATGATTGGATAAACTGCAGCATGTCTGCATTTTCATAAACAATGGTCAAGTGAAAAAAAAATGTGAAATTGCTGTCAAGTTTTTAAATTACGTATAACAATTATTTGAACTCCACGAACTGGAACTGAGTGAATTTTGCAGAAATATTGTTTAATGTATTAAGAGGAGATTCACTGAGAGCAATGCTGTTGCTTTTCAGAAACTTCATACAGATCCACACATTCACACCTGGAAGCTGCCCACTACAACCATAGTCTGATATGCTAACCACTTCGCAACTCCACTGGTGCAGTTGGGATTAAGGGTCTTACTCCTACCGCTTTGTCACCTGCCCCTTCCAGTCACAAGCTTGTGTCTTTAAGGCCACCTTTTTTCTAATTTGTCTCTTGAGCTACATTTGAAATCATGATGCTCAGTAATTTTACATCTATATATTAGTCCTATAAGTATTTTGCTTTAGATGCCTTCCACAGAAATTTAGACACAAGAAAACTATCCTCGTGAACTGGAAATTTAAAAAGAACTTAAGCATAACACAATATAGAAATCTCCTGTTGGACCATATCGCGATGGAGAGTATGTCTGCCTCTTCTAAAACCCAAATGGCTGAGTTCAGATCAGTTTGGGCACCACTTATGAACTACATTTCTGAACACTAGTGGGGAGTTGTAGCATGTCCACTCATCTCCCATTTCGGTAGTGGGGAGATTCCTGGCTGTTATGGGTATCTGGGGGCCTCCAGGGCTGGTGGGCCTGTGGCTGCTCTCTTGGGGGTGCTGTGGGCCCTCGGTGGCCCTTTGCTGGCTCTCCTTGGGTGGGACCGCATGGCAGCCTCTGGGTCTGTGGCCTTGGGTTCTACTTGCTCTGTGGGGGCTGCAGGGTGCTCTGGCCGCTGGGGTCTTTGCCTGGCTGCCAATCGGGGGTGGCTGTGGGGTGGCTGCGCCCCCTCACTTCAACTCCAAATGTTTCCCAATGACAAACACACACCTGACACACGCCCACCCACTCACCCACTTGTTTGCTTGCTCGCACTCACTCACTCACTCACTCACTCACTCACTCACTCACTCACTCACTCACTCACTCACTCACTCACTCACGCACACAAACACACACACACATATACACACACATATACACGCGCACATATACACACAATAAAGGCTGGACTATAAGAGACACAATATAGATGACCTACACACATGTTACTCCCTGCTCCTGCCCATGGCTCTGACTACTGCTGTTGTTGTTGTCTTTGTTGTTTCTGTTGTTTTTGTTGTGTCTCCCTCCCTTCCTCCCTTCCACGACCCCACTAGGTCCTGCCTGGAATCCGCTATTCTTTTTTTCTTTTTTCTTGTTTTTCTTTTCATAACAATAAAGGAATGCAGATAATACAACAGGAGGAGTATCTCAGACTCCTCCTTTGCAGAGCAAATCTGTCTGGCAGCTGCAGTGTCCCAGACCTCCCATTCTGTATGCCTTAGATGCTGGACAGGACACACACACACACACACACACAAAATTTAGACACAAAATAATGTGATGCCTCACTGACCTGATCCTTAAATAGTAAATAATTACAACTAGAACTTAATTAGGCAATTTTATGAATAACAAGAAAACTATACTTCCTGTTATTAAAATTGTATATTTAAAGGTCATATCAGTGATGTTGGTTCAGATATATTGTGCTGAATTCATAAGAAAAGAACAAGATTTAAAGGGAGATTAAATGAAGATGAATGGATTGATGGATTGAAAGATAGATGGATGAATTTCTCAGGGACAACTTGTGGTCCTCAGACCTCCTTAGGAACACCTGCTTTACATATTCTTATGCTCCACAATCAAATTGTTGTCTGAAAACCAGTGCTGTCAATTGACTAATAGCAATTAATTACTGGCAGAATTTGTTGCAATTAATCACAAATGTTTTTTTGTTTTTTGTTTTTTTCTGTTCAGACAGAAGCTTGTATTGATGTTAGATGTTTGGACGACTTTATTTGTCCTAAATTTTGGTTCAGAGGTTCTTGGCCATTTATGTAATTTAGGTTGTAATTGGTTAAAATGTACAGTTTTGTTTTTTAAACACCTTGATTTATGTATTTATTTATTTATTTATTTATTTATCTATCTATTCTTTGTATTATTTTTTTTCTTTTATAAATGAAATAAATGTTCTCTGATCTCGAATGAAAAGGAGCAGAAAGAGGAATAATCTTATTTAATCTGCCCCTTTATCCCAAGACATCAATTTACAAAGAACATAATTCCCAAAAAGGACAACAAATTAACAAAAAAAGAAAATAAAACGGCTGCCGGCCAACACAGCCAGTCACATTCCATTTTAGGTCCTAAGTTACAGTTAACAACATTCAAACAACAACAAAAAATATGTGTTCCTTTCATGACAATGGGTATGACAATCAAAGATAACTAGTATATTTCATATTGATTTGTCAAAAAAGTCATTAATGGCAGTCAGGTGTTACAAGACACCAAAGTAATTTGTCTGATCAGAAGAAAAGCAAGGTGTGAGAAGAAAGCAGCTGATCTCCATAGATGACACAATTTCAGACACAAACTGTATCAACAATTTGTCCCTGCTGTAACACCAGGGAAGTATAATTCTCTTTCTCTGTAGGCAACAAATAAGTATGTAAATGTTCCTATTTGCAATTCATTGCCAGCAAACTGTTTGGGCAGATGGGCTTTATATTAACATTTCACAAAACTTATTGAAGACAGTGTGCCTTTTTGTTACACAGCTGCTTAACAGCGGGTGACGTTAAATGATTTTGTTATTCTCCAGCATATTTTATTTGCAACATTAAATAAAACCGTCTCCCTATGTGTTTGAGCAGAATGTTTTGCCTTGCAGTTTAATGGCAGCAAACACTTGTATAAATCAAGTGTGGTTTCCTATTTCAGCTTTTTGTCTTGACAACCATGCACGCGCATGCATGCGCACGCGCGCACACACACACACGTACCGTGTCTTGTTTACGCATCTGAGAAGAGTAGCAGCCATTTGGATTTGGAGAACGCTAAGTGTACTGCTCTCAAAATAATTCCTCTATACATCATCCAAGGATTTAATTATACTGTCAAAGATAGAAACAATTTAATACCAACAGAAAAGAGCAGCATCATTGTTTCTTGGTGTGTTTGGTAACCTCAGATCAGACTACAGGAGTTTGGGCAGATTTAGCCCAGATTCATCAAGATAGCTATCAGTCCAGATCTAGTAGGCTAGATATCTGGGATCAGTTGGTGACAAGCTCCTGCCATGAGAGGACTCAGTGAAGACACAGCTTAAAGGGAAACCTTGGATCATCTATACCTGCCACATGGAGCACAATAGTGAACACTTGCAGAATGGAAAATTTCTGCCCACCCATTCCATTTTTTAATTTGCAGCGGGTTTTTTTTGGTGCTTGCTGCAAATGTTGGATTGCTTAATACACAGGCACATAGTTTTTTTTTTAAATTTCCAATATCAGTCTTGAGTGTGACAGAGATGTTATGCCTGTGGCCGACTGATTTCTTTTGGTAAATCGTCATGTAATATGTGACACTCTGCTGTGTGTAAACCACAACAATTAAAGGGAGAGGCAGCAAGTTATGTAGTGTGAATATGACAGTAATCTGACGACTTTGAAAGTTGTGTAGTGTGACTTGGCATTAGGAGTCACTATCTATGAATACAATTATGATTATGTCACTTTTTTTTTAACAATTGTCAATGAAAGTAATGTGTAGTAATAGGCAGGTGAGAAAGAGGAAAACCTTGTCAACATGATGCAAGAACACAACTTTGGGGCAAGAGAAAAATTCGCCCTGCTTTAAATGTGCCTGAGAGAGAAATATGTTAAGTGAATTGTGAAGAGGAACGTAGAATTAAATTAATTGTATAGTTGTTATTGTGGACCAAATAGGTAGTTTCCCAAAAGATTTAAGACATTTTTGGGATATGAGGACATTTCATCCAGTCCTAATTTTCAAATCTTATTGGGTGTGCATTGTCAAAATTAAAAACAACATCAATGACATTTCTCCGTGTGTCTGAGATGTAACCTAATTTAAATCAATCAATCAATCAATCAATCAATCAACCAATCAATCAATCAATCAATCAGTCAAATTTGGAAGTCTGAGTTGGAGAGTGTGACAGCTCTCACCTGGCTTTCCTGTTGATAAGATGTTCTTGGGGATGGTGACTCTGTCCTCAGAGTTGCGCGCCCAGTCCACCATGCCTCTCCATCCCTTCATAGGGAAGCTGATATCTGTGTGACCCATCACTGGACGCTTGTGGATGCTCAAAACTGTAACACATCACATTTAGCAACTTTTACATTGTATATGCTAGGCCATTGACTTTATCAACATTCTCACTTTGTTTCCATATTGGAACTGTAATATGGCTATTTTGTACTATGTATCTGCATCTGTCCAGAAAGATGCATCTCTCCTGTCTCTCCTCAATCTTTAATCATATTTATGGTGTTACATGCATTATCTAAACTTCTTACTATGGTTGATGGTGCGTTATCTTGCATGTTGTTATGCATTTCTTACAGATCTCTGAATTTGTGTTCCTCTATCCTCTCTGCATTTGTTTAAAAAAGTTAGCATGATCTTAACAGTCACTGGTGTGAAGACTCTGAATCACATCTCTCAGTTGATGATGCAGAAACACAAAAGAATACATATTTTAAACTGACCTTTAGCTTTTACTGCTGTTTCTTAAGTCATTACTTCTTATTCAAAATATTCAAAAAGACCCATGTCCCCTATGTGGACCATCACCTTGTCATGGTGGAGGGGATTGAGTGTCCTAATGATCCGAGGAGCTATGTTTTCAGCAGCAGCAGTCCCTTGTAGGGGCTCCCATGGCAAATTGGTCTTAGGAGAGGGTCAGACAAAGAATTGTCCATAAAGACCCGCATGGAAAGACAACAAACAAATCACCAATGCACCCTGCCTGGAGAGTCACCAGGGCCCCAGCCTGGTAGGAAAAGGGAACTCTGGCATGTGCCTTGTGGCTGGGCCTTGGCCAATGGGGTCCAGTTGCAGAGACATGGTTACGCCTTGTAGCAGGCCCACCACCTGCAGGAGGAAACACATGGGTCCAGTGCTTTGCGGATCAGACAGCAGGCCAAAGCATGAGCATGGATGGTCTGATCCATGGTTATGGAAACCAGTTATTGGGACATGGAATGTTGCCTTACTGGTGGGCAAGGAGCCTGAGCTGGTGTGGGAGGCTGTTCATTTCCGACTCGATATTGTCAGCCTTGCTTCAACACACAGCTTGGGTTCTGGAACCAAACTCCTTGAAAGGGGTTGGACCAGCTCTTCACTGGAGTTGTTCCGGCTGAGCGGCTCAGGGTAGGTGTGGGCCTGCTCTTGGCGCTTCGACTCTCAGCCTGCACGTTGGAGTTCATCCCGGTGGATGAAAGGGTAGCTTTCATGCACCTTCGGATAAGGGAAGTACTGACTGTATCTCTTATGCACTGAACAGCAATTAAGGTTACCCATCCTTTTTGGAGTGCCTGGGATGGGAACTGAGAAGCGTCCTTAGCAGGGACTTTGTCGTCTTGCTGGGAGACATCAACGGTCTCATGGGCAATGACAGTGAGACCTGGAAGGGTATGATTAGGAGGAATGTCCTCCCTAATCTGAACTCAAGCAATGTTCTGTTATTAGACTTCTGTACTAGCCATGGTTTGTCCATAACCAACACCCTGCTCTTACATAAGGATGCCCACAAGTGAACTTGGCACCTGGACTCCTTCGGTAACAGGCCACTGAATTACTTTATAGTTTGTAACAGTCGATCTGCAACCACATTTTTCGGAGACTCTGGTAAGGACAGGGGCAGAGTTGTCAACCACATGGTGATGAGTTGGATCAGATAGTGGAGTAAGATTCTGGAGAGACCTGGGAGACCCAAATGGGTAATGAGGGTACATCTGAGAACATCTGGCTATGGACTCTGTTTGGATGATCTTCAACACCCACCTCCAGCAGAGCTTTGACCACGTTCTGGGGGTGGCAGGGGAGATTGACTCTGAGTGGTCAACGTTGCGGGCTGCCATTGCCAAAGTAGCTGCCCAGAGCTGTGGAAGCAATCCCAGAACATGCTGGTGGAAACCAGAGGTTAGGAATGCCAGCAAGGGGTTCGGCAGAGTATGGCTTTTTTTCCTCCCTGACTACCAAAGCAGCTCACAGTTACCGGCATGCCAAGTGATCTTCAACTCGGGCAGTCAGGGAGGAAAAAACTCAGACATAGGAAAAGATTGATAAAGCCATGAAGGTGGACTATTGGGCAGCACTGAAGAGGTTCTCACAAACCATTAAGCAACTCTGCAGGGGAAAGCATCACCCTACCAGCGCTGTTTACAGTTGGGATGGGGCACTGTTGACTTCGAAAGGCAAAGCTTTCAATTTACTGGGCAGTCTTCGTTCCGACCCTCACCTGCAGCCATGAGCTCTGGGGAGTGACCGAAAGAACGAGACTGTGAACAAGTGGCGGAATGAGTTTCCTTAGCAGCGAGAGGAGTGCAGACATTCGGGAGGGGCTCAGAGTAGAACCACTGCTCTTCCACATCAAGAGGATTCAGTTGAGGTGGTTTGGTCATTCTGGTCAGGATGCCTCCTGGACCTCTCTCTTGGGAGAGGTTCAGGAGGCATGTCCAGCTGAGAAGAAGCCCCAGGGTCGACCTAGGACACGCTGGAGCGATTATGTCTCTGGGCTGGCAAGGGAATGCTTCATTGTCCCCCCAGAGGAACTGGTGGAAGTGGCTCGGCAAAGGAGTGTCTGGGTTTCCCTGCTGAGTCTGCTGCCCCTATGACCCAGACCCAGAGGACAACATGAGTTGTTTATTGGAAATTAATTTTTAGTTTTGACTAAATGAGACTGCTGAAGCTGTACATTCTCTTCAGATAAAATTTGGAATGGAATTTTACACAGTGGAAGGATTGTATTTTGCCAAATGGAAGCAAATTTAATTTTTATATGTTCACTTTGAACAGCACAACCTATTTCAACAAATGTGTCACTGTTCATATGAGCACCTGATGATCATTTGACCACAGACGTGCCTTGTACAGCCCTTATCATGTAAGTAGATATTATGCTTCATTAGTTCTTAATCCAAAACATGTTTTCCATTAATTTGGCACAAACCAAGTAAACCTGGAGCTTTGGCAGAGTGTGCGCAATTTTTGGATTTTTAGTTTACCTACTTTTCTAGTTCAGTCCTGAATGTCAAATCAGAAAAGTTTGATTCTGAATTTTCTGATTGTTTGCCGTGTCTGTGCAGGGGAAATTGACACGTGAAAAATAACAATTGTGTCCAATTCTCTCCTGAGCAAAGTTGTTAGATTAATAGCAAAGACCCTGAATACTAAAAACTGAAAGAGAGACAAAAAACACATCCTACATTATACAAGTTTACTACAGTGTTACAGGAGAAAAGTTTTAGCCAACTATATGACGATTTGCGTGTGCTTGAGATGTGGGAGGGAAGAGGTCAGCCACCCCAGAGGAAAATGGCTGCGGATGTGGGAGGCTATTTGGCTCCATATAGCGAGGTGGCACCGCTATAAAGAGAACTTTCATCTGGCCTCATTTCCCACATAATCAACTCATACTCGGCCTTGTTTTTTTCCGGAGGTCTGGGAGAAAGCAGAGCTTTCTGTGATGACTTTAGTACATTGTTTTTTCCCTGTTAGAGAAAAATAGAACATTAACTGTAGCCAAGCAATAGCAGAAGGCAGCAGGTGGTTGTGAGTGTGGATTTAAGATCCCACGAGTCACATCCAAAGACCTACTGCCCTGGGGAGAACTACACTGCCTCAATACAATAACATTAAACTAGGTGAAGTACAGTAGTGATCTCTGTTTGTTTGTTTTTAAATCCCTTCTACACAAACAAAAAAACACTGTACAGATGCAGAGATTCTAAAAGCTTGCCGAGACTAGAGCTTTTACCCCTTGAATACTCCTGGGAGTCTCCAGACATAACTTTGAGAACCCCTGAAACATATTGCTGATAGCAGTGGTTACAGCTATACAGTAGTTAAAACCAGTCTCGTGGCAGACAGAAATACCATGTAACTATTATTCTTGTAAGGAATCTATGATTTTATTCCATTTGAAATGGATGACATTTTCTACAAAGCATTTGTCCTCCACTCTTCACCTAGTTCTTTTTTTTTTTTTTAAGTTCAATAAAGTGTCATCTAAGCTTATGGACAAAAGTTTTAAATTATGGAAATGATATGTTAACAAACTAGATATATAAACTACAGCATACTGTAGTTCCAAAAACTGTTGGAACACACCATCCCCGTCTTTGACAACACACTGTAGGAGCTAGTTCTGACAGCTAAGCTTTAAGGAGCTTTCAAAGTTCCTAACATAATAGTACATTTATTGGCCATACACATGACTCAGTGCAGGAGAGGCACCACTGTGTTTAAAACTGTTGAAAGCGTTGCATACAGTGGCTGTTAAAATTGATCATTTTGGAGGCTGCACTTTGTGGTGCTGTTGAACTCTACTGGGTAATATAGAGACACTCTCAGTATTACATTCATCCAGTTTTGCTAAATTAGGTCAAACATTTTATTACGAACCCTGTTCCATGAGGTATTAGTTGACATTTCGTATAGTTCAGGTGTAGCTTTTTACCTACGGTGTGGGGAATCCAAGCTCAAATCCAGAATGGACCACCGTTTAGTG